>JARFIW010001297.1:0-217500 GCA_036346225.1 Platerodrilus igneus | reverse complement strand
AAGGATTGTACGAAAACATATTTATGTACTAAATGGGAAATTATTCGCAAATGCAGGAAAGCTAAAGAACAATGGATTGGTGAAAAGTGCAAAGAGGTACAAACTAAGATGGAAGTAGGAAAGACAGATGAAGCGTACAAACTAATTAGAATCAATTTTAGGAATATAGAAAGGTATAGCAAAAATATAAGGGACACGGGAGGAAATGTCATTATAGAAAATGTAGAGAAAGTGGGTAGATGGCAAGAATATATAGGGAATTTATATGCAGGAGAAGAACTAACTGCATTAGAAAAGGAATCAGACATTGAAAATGATGACTTGGGATATCCTATACTTAGAGATAAATTTGAAATAGCATTAAAGGGTCTCAAAAATGGTAAGGCGCCGGGTACAGATAAGGTGCAAGCGGAGACTCTAAAAGCCGCTGGTCAAGCAGTAACAGAACGTCTCTTCCAACTTGTAAGCTATATGTATGAGACAGGCGAGATACCCAAAGATTTCAAACATAACATCATAGTAACTATACCAAAAAAGAAAGGCGCAGATAGATGTGAAAATTTTCGAACAATAAGCTTGACAGCACACGTATCAAAAATATTAACTAGAATTGTACAAAGACGAATGGAAAAACGGGCTGAAGAAATATTAGGAGAAGACCAATTTGGGTTTAGGCGAAACAGGGGAACACGGGAGGCTATCTTAGCTCTGAGGGTGATAATGGAGAAAACAATAGAAAAAGGGAAAGCGTGTATATGGGGTTTGTAGATCTGGAAAAAGCATTTGACAATGTAAAATGGAAAAAATGTTCGAAATACTCAAAAAGATTGGAATGAGTTATAGGGATAGACGGATAGTACATAGCTTATACAAAGAGCAACCAGGAGTAATAGAATTAGAGCAGGAACGTAGAGAAGTAAACATCAGAAAAGGGGTAAGACAGGGATGTTCCCTATCCCCACTAATTTTTAACTTGTACATTGAAGAGGCAATGAATACTGTCAAATGCAGGAAGACATTTGGAATTACTATGCAGGGACAAAAAATTGATATGCTTAGATTTGCAGATGATATAGCGGTATTAGCATCAAGCAAGGAAGAGTTAGAAGCTGCTCTCAATGAAATGGAAACGGTTCTAACAGAGAGATACGGTATGAAAATTAACAAAAGTAAAACTAAAGTACTAGTATGCAAAGGAGGGAAAAATAAATCAAAAACAAGGATACAAATATGTAACACGAACTTACAAGATGTTAAAGATTTCTGCTATCTAGGAAACCAAATAACGCAAGATGGGAAAAGCACAAAAGATATAAAACAAAGATTAGCACAAGGTCGTGCTACATTTAACAAGAAAAAGCAACTACTGTGCTCAAAGACCACAAACATAGAAACAAGGAAAAGATTGCTCAAAACATATGTGTGGCGCACAGCACTGTATGGCTGTGAAGCCTGGACAGTGGGAGTAGCGAACAAGAAAAAGGTAGAAGCCTTTGAAATGTGGTGCTACAGACGTATGATGAAGATATCATGGACAGACAAAGTTAAGAACGAAGAGGTACTAAAAATGGTAGGGGAAGAAAGAAGTATGTGGAAAACGGTAAAAAATAGGAGAGATAGGATGATAGGCCACATACTACGGCATGAGGGAATAGTGCGGAATATACTAGAAGCAGAGATAGGAAAAAAGAGAAGAAGAGGTAGACCTAGGTTAGACTACTGCACACAGATAGTGAAAGATGTAGGCTGTAGGAGTTTCAGGAAATGTGTAGGCTAGCTCAGAAGAGAAATCAATGGAGGTACGCATCCAACCAGTCCCAAGATGGATAAATTAATGACGAAGAAAGTAACTGCACTTAAACATGATATTTATCATAAGCAACTACAAGCATTGGAGGGGCAATATTCTCGAATAATGGTAATTGCATGAAAGCATTTACTGGAAAACTATTATTTCGGCAAATGTCTAAGTGTTGGGGGATCTTGGCAGCCACAGGTTGCTTAATCCTCTTCAATAAATCTCAGTGAAAAAGGGCATAATATTAGAAAACAATAGAAGAAACATGATATTCATTATAAGCAACTACAAGCATTGGATGGGCAATATTCTTGAATTATGGTAATTGCATGAAAGCATTTACTGGAAAACTATTCTTTCGGCAAATGTCTAAGTGTTGGGGGATCTTGGCAGCCACGGGTTGCTTAACCCCCTTCAATAAATCTCAGTGAAATAGGGCATAATATTAGAAAACAATATAAGGGGAACCGAGCTGTATTGCTGTGTGAGAATTTCAGGGAACTATGTAGGTTAGTTTAGAAAAGAAATAAGTGCAGGTACATGTCCAACCAGTTTTGAGACGGGAAACCCAATGACGAAAAAATAAGCGCAGATAAATCTGATGATTATTATAAACAACTAGTTGTTTGTTGTGAAATATCTGCAACTAATGTTGACTGTGCGAAAAGATATATTGGAAAAAATATTAAATCAGTAAATGTTCAACTGCATCTAACAAGAAAGAACGGCGCCTATGATGAAAGACAACAAACATAGAACAAAAAGTTGTTGAAAGCGTTTGTGTGGAGCACAGCACAGACAGTATGCCTACGAAATACCAGCAGTCTGAAAAGCAGACAGAAGAACAGTAGCGGCCTTTGAAATGCCGTGCTTCAGATGTTTGAGGATGGACAGACAAAGGTAATAACAAATAAGTTATAGAAACATAGGGAACAAGGATATCTTTGGGAAAAAATACGAGAAATAGAAGGGCAGAATACGTTCTAAAGTATTTTTGGAGAATAGTATGGGATATATGACAAGCAGAGATAGGAAAAAAGAGGTGGATGTAGACCTAGATCAGATAGTGATAGATGCAGACTGTGCAAATTTCGGGGAAATCTGTAGGTTATTTCAGAAATGGAAACAATGATGGTACGCATCTAACCAGTTTCAGGACTGAAGACCCAATGATGATGATGATTTGATATTATGAAATGAAGGTATAATATTGGTTTTTTGTACAAAGTAAAAGAATTTTTGGTAATTTTTCAGTGCAGTAGTTAGCACATAAGTACAGAATGGTTTTTACTACGAGCTCGTAATAGACCTGGGGTTTTAAAGTAAAGTTAGGGATAAGCCCAGTACTTTTAATTAATGATCAATGTAAATTGATAAATTTCCAAATTATTTTATTTAAAATGACTTCATTTAAAAATTGGTAATATTTGTTAAACATTCAAGATGTATGAAGAATGTAAGACTAAAATTTTTGAATTGCGAATTAATGTTCCAATAAAGCGTGATGTACTTTTGGCAGTCAAATTTTATTTAATTTTTCGAATATTAGAGTATACTTTTCAGAAAGCAAGTGAGCAGCCGTGGCGAATATCCCTGAGGAAGCTGAGCAAAAAGCTGGAGGTTTTTGCGTCCGAATTGGAAAGCATCTTTAGATGGCATTATTATAGGGTGATATGTAATGCAAGTCTAAGTGGTAGGACTTGATTTCTAAAGTAGTTCCGGAGCATTTATGACAATACAAATTTTAGGGAGACTTTTCAGAAGGACCTACACGGCAATTATGACACCCAAAGTGTGGGGCACGAATTAACCGACTTGTTCCAGAAGGAGCTCGCAGCAATTATGGCAGCCCATTCGTTGAAAGGTACTTGGCAATTATGGAGCCCATTCGTAGGGCTAAGATGCGCAGCAATATATATATATATATATATATATATATATATAACGTCATTTAGCATTGATTAAACTAAATTCCAATATGACCTGCAACTAGTAGGATAAAACCCTATTAAGCCCTAGTCAGGTGGCCGAAAGAAGTTAATTGAGATTGTTTTTATGTTATTTCTTTTCTACTGATAGGTGTGCTTATTATCTATGTATTACTTATCTTTGTTATTAGAAAAGAATATTAATGCTTTTATCCGTTTTTCGGACAATAAAGTAAATGTTACTGTATGGGTAAATTTAAGAGATTTTAGGTGGGCGAAAAACGGATTTTAGCTAGTTTTGTCGGTCACCAGTTGATTCACAAGACTTTACTGCGGACGACCAAAATCCCCTTTTCGGTGTACTAAACTTACATTTTTTCCTTTCTCCAGAAATAACTTCAAGAAAAAACGATAGAGAAAATACGGCCGAAGTCCAAAAGAAAAATGTTCTTATATTCTCACGACAATCTTAAACGTGCCTTTTTAAAAATCCAGGAAAGCGGTATGGAGATAACAGCAGCAGATACAGAATATGGCATTCCTAGAACGACTCTGCAATATCGCCTAAAAGGGGAGGTACCTGATGTGCCTATAAAAGCAGGATCACCTCCTCGTTTAAGCGTGCATGGTGAAAATAAAGTAGCTCAATGGGTGATAGTTATCGCCAAATGCAAATTTCCCGTTAGAATAATTGATTTGATTGCAACAGCAGCAAAAATTATTGAAGACCCTGGAAAGTCACATTTATTCAAAGGATCCAAGCCTGGGAAGAAATGGTACCAAAATTTTCTGAACAGACACCCTACAGTTAGCCTTAAAAATGCAGAAGGCCTTACTAAAGTTTGTTCCGTTGTTACAGAAGAATTGATAAGGCTTTGGTTTATAAACTTTAAAATATTTTTAATAAAACATAATTGTGTTTACATAATGGATGATCCATCACGGATGATCCATCACGGATTTTTAACGGCGACGAATCTGGATTTCCACTTTGTCAAACACATGCAAAGTTTTAAGACCCAGAGGTTTCAAGAATTTATATCAAATAAAAACGGGAAATGACTACGAAAATGTCACCGTATTAGTAATGTTCACAGCTGACGGCAAAATATCTCTCCCACTAGTGATATTTCCATATGTGCTCTAGTAGAGAATATACCAGTCTCTTGGATACTTGGGAAGTCTGATAGCGGACGGATGCAGGCGGATATCTTTTACAAATAAATAATAAATTATTTTAACAAGTGGGTAAACCAAATTAACTTAACTTGCTCTTGGTGGATGTTGGATGACCACAAGTCGCATATGAACTTTTCTTTAAGTCCATTTTGTTATGAATATCAAATATTACTTTACACGTTGCCGCCGAACACAACGCATTTGTTACAGCCAGCAGATGTAAGTGTGTTTTAGTCCTTGAAACAACAATGAAAAAATACGATAACAAAATGGCAAAGCAAACCAAAAAACATCAACCGAACTGTGTCAAAAATAAACTTCTGTCAAGTTTTTAATAAAGCCTTGAAGCTTCAGATATGATTAATGCTATAAAGAGCAGCTGTATCCGTTCAACCCAGACAATGTTGACCATAGTAAATGCGTCATAAATGTCTCTGAAGAGCAACACAGTAAACAACCAAGAAACTCCAAAAAAAGAAGAAATAGCTATAACTTATGAAACTTTTCAAACAGCAGCACTAGTTATTTACTGAATCAGTAAACATTTGGAAGCATATACGATATTTTCTACAGTAATCCTTCAAGAAATACAATTTTATGAAGAACAGAATCGAAATACTTCGCCCAGGAAAGTGGGCTTGGAGGTAAGTGGCACAAATACAAAAACTGTAATCAAAATAATGCTGAATAACATTTTTAGAAAATAAACCCTGAGATAGAAGTAGCAACTGTTGCGGCTAAACATAATGCTTCACTCGAAATAACTCGTATAGTAGATGAGGTTGAGGTAGGTGACAACAAAAGGGACAATCGAAGTAATTTAATAACAAAAAATGGTTATCAATTTGGAAGATTCGCCCGAAGAAAATATAATAATTTATTATGCTGAAGTGCCTTGGATACGGTACTTCCAGAAAACCCAGAAACAATAGAAATAGAAAAAGAGATTTCAGACTACAAAATAAAAATAGAAAAAGCAATTCTAATAGAAATAAAAGAAAAGCGACAAAGCAATACCAACTCTAATATCAACTACACAAGAAAATACCTTAAGTTTTAAACGAGACCCTTTACTCCCACTCAAAACTGCATTTAAAGAACACTCGATATTTCCTCAGATTGAGGGAAAAAAATAAAACAGAAAGAGAAACTGCCAAGTGCCGTATCAAGCGTTGGTTGGAGATAATAGTACATTAACAAAGAAAATGAAGCACAAATGTAAATGAAGAAGAAGGAAAGGAAAAAAGTAAAGCGCTTGTTAAAAAAGAGTTAAATTAAACAACAAAATCAAACTGCAAGAAAAATATAAATAATAAACTTAAGCTGATACCAAACAATAATAAACCACAAACCGAAGAACAAAGTGATCCGTTCAGTGTTTCGTGTCAAGTAAATTAAACTGTCATGTTGATGACATACCAAAGAGAAAGACGACTACTCTCTGTGCCACGCTGAATTAGATAGTGATGCAGAAGATGACCAAGACAAGCATCGGCTGTGATTTGTTGCTGAAATTGGTTTTATTTTACCTGCACCGGGTTTAGTAATTGCCGTATACTACAACAGCGGGAAAAGATTATAAGTGCGATTTTTGTTGATTTTGAGTTTTTTAATTATCCAATCATTTTGTTTTAGTTTTAACCTAGGATAATTTTTGTTTTTATATCTACCATACTTATTTCTATTTCGGTATTCGTGTATTTTATGCATGTCATAGGTTAAGAAACAAAACTTTTTAATCGATAGATGTTCCGATTACAAAATATGCTGCGAACAACTGCAGTCGAAAAATAAACCTTTTTTGACCGTCAGTCGAAAACAAGCTTGTTCCTGGTTGACTTATGTGGCTGACAATAGGAAAAATGTGACTTTTGACATATATCACGTTTGCGCTTGTTTAATAATTGGTTTACAGGTCACATGAATCAAGGGATATCATCAAATAATATTCAGTTATTGTCTCACGACAGGCTGGCAACCGTCTCATAGTCCCTATAATATTAACATATAAGGGAGATGTGACATGACAGAGACAGGTATTGAAAGGGACAGTCTCTAATACTAAGAAACTTGTAGCACAAGAATGTAGCAGCTTTGTCACTAGATGAAGGAATTGTACTACAGATGTCTTCAACAAAAATTATAGCAGATAGCTTTCATTTTGTGAAATACATGTGTTTATAATTTTTTATCCATAAAAGCAAACATTGATGTTTTTTCTAATTTGTGTGCATAATTCTTTGTTTGTTTTTCGTGGAACGTCTTAGTGTTGGATACTGGTATACTAAAATATTACAATTAAAGTGAAATGTGTACTTCTCACTACGAAATTAGATTAGTATAGTAGAAAAAAATTTTGTTTGTAAAAATGGGTTCTGTATTGAAAGGGACGCAAAACTAAGTGATAAAAGGGACGTGTGTCCCTTTCATAACCGAGTAGTGTCCTTACCAGTATAGCTTCACTTCATTCAATACTTTTGTTTTTTTAATTTTTAAGGGCATGGAGAACCAGGAAAATGCAGCAAGAAAAAGAATAAGGAAGCCTCCAACAGTAGTAGAAACGGCAGTACAAGAGGTAATAGAAAAGGGGCAATCTATTAGAAGTGTAGCTGTGACATATGGAATAGCCAAGTCGCTTTTAGTACGATTGGTAAAACGAGCCAGAGCGGAAGATGTACCGTTTCTTTACAAACCTAACATTGGAAATAGGAGAGTATTTAATGAAGTAGAAGAGTTAGCTCTTGTGCAATACTGCAAAATTGCGTCACAAATGGCTTACGGCTTAACCCGCAAGCATTTATGCCAATTAGCCTATGATTATTCAGTAACTTTACAAAAAGAAATTCCTAAAAATTGGACAAAAATTCTGTGGGTGGTATCGACTGGTTTCAAGCATTCATGAAACGGCATCCAGAGTTATCTTTGAGGTCTCCTAAAAAAATTCAACAAAAATACTGTCGATCTGTTCTATAAAAACTTACAAGAAGTATTAAGCAAACATGATTTTACTCCCGAAGATATTTATAATGCTGACGAAACAGGTTTGTTGACAGTAACAGAACTACCAAAGGTAATCGCACAACGTAGTACTAAACAAATAGGCCTGATCACATCTGCCGAAAGAGGCCAGCTTGTTACAATGCTATCTTTTGTGTCAGCAAGTGGCAGGTCAATTCCACTAGCATTTATTTTTCCTAGGGTAAATTTTAAGTCATTTATGTCTAAAGATTGTTCTACAGGAAGCCTGAGGTTAGCCAATAAGACGGGATGGATGACTTCTGACAATTTTATTCTTGCAAAACCCAGTAAAGCAAAACCAGTGTTATCGCTAATGGATAAACATGAAAGTCATATGACTTTGGATGTCAATATGTATGGGAAGGAGGTAGGGGTTACTTTGCTAACGTTTCCTCTTCATTGTAGCCATCGGCTACAACCTCTAGATGTGGCGGTGTATGGTCAATTTAAATCATTTTACAAGGTTGCAATGAATGATTGGATTATAGCTAATTCTGTAAAGGCAGTGTCAATTTGTCACATACCCCAGACTAGCCAAATTTGCATATGAAAAAGCTTTTTGTACCGTTAATATAACGGCGAGATTTAAGAAAACCGGAATTGTTCCTTTTAATTCCCAAAATTTTCTAGACGAAGCTTTTTTACAATTCTATGCAACTGATCACCCACAAATATTGAATACGGAAAACAATATCGCTGTAACGCCATCTACAAGTTCTGAAGCAGATGTCAATATCACTAAAAATGATACAAAACTAAATACACATGCCACAATTTCGCGCGTGCTTAGACCAGCAATCATACGGCCATTTCCCAAAGCTCCTCCTAGAGTCGTAAACATTAAAAAAAAAAAAAAATGTGGACGATCTAGAATATTAACAGATACACCTGAAATGCAACGTATTAAAGAAGTTGCTAATCAAAAAGAAAGAAAGCGAAAGCAATCGTTAGTTAAAAAAATGAGAGGTGAAGCGTAAAGTTCTGATTGAAAGCAGCACTGAAAAATAATCTGAAGAGAAGGTCAGTTATGCTAAAAGCGATGACACTGAAATGTCTGTAGAAGATATTTATTAACAGGATTTTGAAGTAAAAGCGGAAGACTGCGTTGTAATAAAATTTACAACAAAACAAACATTTAAACATGCAATCGGAAAGATTTTAAAAAAATTGACAGACAAAGAGTTTAAAATAGATTTTATGAAAAAATCGAAAAAGCTGACAACTTTCTATCCCTTGAAAAAAAAAATTGCCGATGTTAATGAAAAAGACATTGTAGTAAAATTGACACCTCCAATTCAATTGTCTGGCAGTGCAAGATTGTCAATGTTTTATGGGTTTGCAATTGATATCTAATTTGACTGGATTAATGTAACTATTATAAATAATAAAACTATTAACATGTTTTTTATGTTTTCAGAGGGTATTGCTAGTATCTTGTGCACTAAATAGTAGTTTTGCAAATATTAATTATTATGTCCCTTTCAATGCATTGATTGTCCCTTTGAGTACCTTAAAAGTGTTGAAAGGGATAAAAATGGGCAAAACAAAAAAATTAATTCCAGTGTTGCTGGCAATGTATTTCCTTTATATGTGACTGCTATTCGGTAAATAAAAGACTTCTAGCTCTTGTAAAAGAATCAGTTCTATCAAAATGTGTGTTATTTAATTTTTTTTACATAGTTAGTGAAAATTTCCCTTTTATGCCACCTCTCCCCTACAAACCCTACAATAACGACTGTACCGTTCTGTTGTCACCACATGTTTGTATTGATTTTTTAAAGAAAGAAAAAGAAGGACGTGATAAATAATTCAATAATAGTAAAATCAATAACTTGTATAAAATTCTGGGTAGTTTAAATATAAAATTTATTCGAATAATAACGTTAAATCCCATTTTTGGGTGACAAATAAATAAATAAATAAAAGTAATTGCATAATACTCATATGTAAAACAATAAAAATAAGATGTTGAAATAAAGATACCTTTTTTGATGTATCGAGTTTACGACTTTGGGGGTTAACTTTGTAAACCATCAACTGCTTTGCATGTTGATGGTAGCTTATTAACGATTATTGTCTGCTTCGTTTTCTGTTATTTTAATAGTTTGTTTATCCAGCTAAGACTAGTCAAATAAAGTGCTTACAGTTCAGTGCCATTCAGTACAGGTAGACCGATTTTTTCACTTATTGACAATTTGTAGTACGATTTGTACGCTTTATAAAAGCACAATAGAATAAACTTAAAGCTAAAACTTTGAATTCGATTTTATAAACTACGCACGCGCTAGATATGCTATTGATTATTGCGGTTCCAATACCATAAACGTAAATATTATAACGAAACGTTTTTCACAACAGTAGTTGTTTATTACTAATTGATTACGCAATTTTTTTCTCGTTGCTACAGTGAAATTCTAATGTAATAAGGGCAATTTATTTCAAGCTATTCACTAACAGTACTAACTTCTTTAAAACGACAATACCCTATTTTCCTAATTAATATTTGATGTCGCATCTATTCACAATAAAAGCACGATTAATTTATGTATTACTAATTATTAATGTATGTCAATCACGAACTCCAATAACTTATATCACAGCTGTATTTATCTTAACACTTACTCTAATTAATATTAGAAGTCCGTAACCCATAGTGTACTCTGATAATAAAATGTGGAATGGAACTATTAATCCCTGCAGGACAAGTCTATATATACTTAATTTAATTAATCTCGAATGTTCTAAATACAGAAGGGAACCTTTGGGTTTATTCAAAATAGCTTCTAGAAAGTTTCTTTTGTAAGCTTTATAATACCTCAAGTGCACCTTATTGTAACTGTCGAGCATCTTTTGTGTATAAAGGTGTTGCTTCGTGTTGAATGTATTGTTCCAATGAGCGTGTTGTAACAAAGGTTTCTTTGGGAGATAATTTATCTATTGATAAATAAGTATCGTCAAGCACAGTGACCGTAATGTACTATTATAACTCTACATAACTACTGTAAATCTCATGATAGTAAAATAAATGAAACACTGTGGCTTTAAAATGGGTATCACATCAACACGCGAGATAAGTACAAACGTAGTCAGCTATAAAAGATTAATACATTTACACTAGGAAAACCTACATGGAACTCAAATATTACAAATAGCGAAAGGAATTTTATACTGCACTAAAATAGATATTAAATACGAACTATAATGACAAGTGTAGGTTAGTCATCAAATAACTACAAAATTTAAGAGTCGGCTTTTGCTCCGATTTACGCTCCGGAGTTGAGATGGCAGAAGTGGGATTTACTTCCGAAGGAAACTGTCCGGAAGGATCGCGAACGGAAAGGGTCGATTAAGAATAATGTTCTACATCCGGTAGGCGTTACGTAGAAGCGAATATTTCTGGAGAAAGTAACTGTTTTTCGGGAATTATCGATAGTGCGTTTACGTCCTATATTAAGTGACAAAAAAGTAAAACTCACCTAGATTTTCACGAAAGCAAAAAGGCAAAAAAATGCATCAGAAAGAAAAAAAAGAAAAACTTTTTGTATGAGTTCAGATGCACGGAAAACTTGTTTTATATAATGTATATAGATGCTACCTGGCTTTTAAACCATTGCAACCCTTGCAATACCAGGAAACAGAAATAAGCAGTCACTCGATCTTCAGGCTACATCATCTAAGCGCGTAAGGATTTTTAGTCGGGGAGTATAAGACTCAACTGCTTAAGAATAACACTTAAATTCACTCTAAAACTAAATACAAAATTCATCTTTTCTTTGCATATTATGCATACAAATTTTTATTAATACCATCAAGATATTCTCATAAATTAAACAAATTACGTACTGGCTTTTAACAAAATAAAGACAAAATACGTTGTAGCTGTAAGTTAACAAATTAGCTAGTACTACTGCAAAAAGACTATCGATTATTAATCCAGTTCTGATTATTTACCCGTTTATACAGTTTCCATGTTCTTACGTTATTAACATCTATAAAAGTCCATAAATTTCTAGCTGAGCTAATTCATACGTTGATGCAACTTCTTTAATGTTATCTAAATTGCTTTCGGTTTTGATTTATTACCTCGTAAAATATGTCACTATTGTCTCTTAGTTGGTGTAATTTAAAAAACGAATGCTGAAAATAGCTTGTTATCGCGCGTATTTAGAGTCGTTATCTTGATTTATGGACGTTTTACCGCACCCTATAGTCTTTTAGTTGGAATGTCTATTCATATTATTTGTTCTATTCACCTTTCAAGATTGTGGTTTAACTTGATTTATTGCATGTTTTCACTACCGAACGAATGAATTTAGAAATTCAAAAAATCTAGAAAACTGAAGTAGTTTCGATTCCAAGTACGCGATTTCGCGTTTTGCATTAAAACGACTTTATTATTGGAAAAAGTGTTTAATTTTGCTCTGAAATAAACTTGAAAACGAGTTACATTTCGGGCCTTGGAAGCGGTGTTTTTAAAAACTTTTTCCAAAACTTCGTAACAATTTATTTGTTTTTTACAGATATTAATATGGAATTTTAACAATCTTGGTTAAAAATACTCTAAGCCGAAAAATAATTAATAATTGAACTAATATGAGTGAGTAGCCCAAGCAAACTGCAATTTTAAAGCTGAAACACTTGAGTGACTGATCTGGGGCTCCCGGGATATTTATGTTGTCCCTGCCCTTCACATGTTTGTGTGAACTTAGAGAGCTCATGTCTGCTTATTTGTTTACTCTATTCATGATACAATGTAACAATCTTACTTTCTAAGTAATCGCGGTTTTTAACCGTCTGTGACCTGCCACCTGCAGTATCACTATCGTCTGGAATACAATGTATTGCATCTGTTCTCATAACAGTTAATAATCTTTATTTAATTATCCTTGAATTACATTGATGCACTTGACTTAATAATTTCTTTAACAATTTCTAATAATTCCTAATAACATCTATTTTGTTATACATACATAGATTGGGGGATACATAACTCCTCCCGACATAAATGAAAAATTAAGGTTCTCTTTGCTTAATTTTTAAATTCAAAAAATTTATGGTTTAAAATTCATTGTAACTAAGGGTACATTTTTTTTCTTTATTTACCTTCGTTTTCTTAAGTCTAAAATGGTTTTTTTATTCTTATATCTAAGATACATTTTGTAAAATACATATATAATTAGAAAAATTAGTAAAATGATTAATAAAATTGCTCAAACGCTTATATTGTCATAGTGTAACTTAGGCACTTTTAATTCACTTAAGTGTTCTTTATAATTGTCCATTAATTTCATGGCGTGGCTGAGTTCGTATAAGTCTAGGTGTTCTAGTTGCATGGGTTTCTTGATTATTTCTTCATCTTTGGTTTGTGTTGCCTTGAATTGTAGCTCTGGTAAATTTGCGAGTTTCTTGGTTGCTGTGGGGTCTTGATATACTCTGAGGATTTCGTTTTTCAATTTTAAATAACAGTCTTCTTTAAGGCTGATTAATTTACTTCCGGTTAATGCTAGATTATTTTCGTCTTGATTGCAGTGGACGGTTGCTATTACTTCTGTTGGAAATATGGCAATCCATTCGTTTTCTGTAATTTTCTGAATTTTCATGTTGGTGACTTGCACGGGTTTTGCTTCACAGTTTTCGTAATGATTTGAAAATTTTAATAATTGTACTTCGCAAGGGCTGTCTTCTTGAATGGTTGTTGTTATTAATGATTGGCATAAATATTGATTTGGTGTTACTTCGGTAGATTTTTGGTTTGTATAACCATATGTTGGTTTATTTAAGGATAGGAATTTGGTTTTGGGTATGATAACTTGATACATGTTAGTAATTTTCATTGGAAAAGCAAATAAATGATAATAATTGTAAATGTTACTCTCTACTATGGGGATTTCTATTAAAAATGTGATTTCGTTTTCTTTATATAGCCTTTAACTATATCTATTTTTTCAAATATTAAACTGTTTGATTCTATTACATCAAAGGGTAATTTACTATGCGTTATAAATGATCTAATTCTTAATAATTCTTTTAATAAGTCAGTTGGTTCTATGATACTAGAGTGTAGTGTGTTTAATGTTGCAAATGTTACAGCATTTTCTAAAGTGGTTAAAATTTGTTGGATTAAAGTAAGAATATTGTATTGAATCTAATTAAATCTCGCATTCCTAACATGGTGGTGTGCATGTTAGTTTCAGGGGTTTGTGTTCTATTGGCTATACTATTTTGATTTCTTACTAGCTTTCTTAATGTTTCGTTGAATTTTATAATAGTTGATTGGGTTAGAGATATTTGGTTGCTAATAATGGTTTGTATATCGTCTTGATTTTCAATTAGCTGTTGCATTGCGTTGTCATAAAGTTCCGCGTCTTGGTTATCTAAATTGCCTGTGATAGCTTTTATTATGTTACCTTATCCGTTGATTAGTCCTCTCTTTCGTCTCATAATTTGTTCTGTGGGTATTAATCTGTTAAATTTGTCTTATATCTTTCTTAAAATACTTTTTATTATACTGTTGTAGTTCATCATTTCTATTGCATATTCTTTTCCTAATTTAGCTGTGCCCATTGATTGTTTTAATCGATAATAATTGTCTTTGATTATTTGGGATTCTTGTTTTAGTTCCGTTAAATCGAATTTTTGTGCAAATGTCCAATAGTCTATTGTATTTTGCATACTGCCTAATTTTATTGGTAGTATACCGGGGTTGTTTTTTATGTCTTAAATTAGTATTTTGTTGTCCGTTCTACCTGGGCGGAGGTTGACGGTAAGGGTGATGACTGTCCATCTAAAATTACAGGGTGTCTAAGTTTTTAAGTAAATATATTTTATTATCTTGCCGTTGTCTACTACGGGCTCTATTTTTGTCTGATATTCTCTTAATTTTAAATGGGCGTAAATTTCTGGGTGCCGTTTTGTGTCGTTTACTTCGGAAGTTTTTCTCGTACACAGTTTGTCCTATTGAAAATTTATTTGCGTCGGTATTCTTATTACGGGTTGTGGCGATACGTTCTTTGTCGTTGTCTAATTTATTTTTTATTTTATCAGAAGTTATTTTTAATTTCTCTTTGTGATCTTTAGCATATTGCTGATATACTTTCTTGATGTAATGTATGTCGTAAGGATTGCGGAAATCCGAATGTCCTAATGTTAATTCTATAGAGGTGTAAAATTTGTTGATGAGTGGATCGTATTATTGTAGGCGATTAGTGCAAATGACATAGTGATGTGTTCCTTTTTGTAAGTTAATCTTAATAATCTGATTTGTTCTAACAGGGTTGAATGTAGTCTTTCAATTAATCCGTTCGATTCAAGGTGGTTTTCCGTTATAAAATGAATTTTTATTTCGTGGAGTTCTAAAGTGTTTTGTTTCGTTTCATTTTTAAATTTTCTGCCGTTATCTAAAGTTATTGTTTCGGTTGTGCCATAAAATGTAAAATATTGTAAAAATCCTTGGGTTACGTCAATGCTATTTTTAGAAGTGATGGGTATCGCTTGGCCTATTTTGGTGAATACATTTGCAATGGTTAAAAAGTTTTGTGCTTCTACTACTAGAGTATCGGCATGTAATTTTTGAAAAGGTTTGTCAGGTGTTTTGGTTAAAATTAAGGGTATTTTTGGGGGCGTTCTGTCCTATTTTGCTTTGTCGCATAGTTCACATTGGATAATAAAGTCTGTGGTTAACTCTCTCATATCCTTAAAATAATATCGTCTTATAAGTTGCTTTATTGTTTCATTAATTCCACGATGGTTGGTTTTTCCTTCGTGTTAGTTTCTTAATACGTCGTTCATATCATCGGGGTCATCTAAGGTTATTAATTTTCTGCTGTAGCGGATAAGTTCAGGGCCAGAGTTATTAAATAATTTAACGTATAATTCTGCAAATCGTTTATACAAATTTTCAGCGTTGAAGTAAAAGTAAAATCGTTTTTCTTGGAGGTGTATTCCTTTAGAATTTTAATTATTTGTTCCTCGTTGTTGTCTTTAGTTATTTGAATTTGGTATATTTCCTTGTTGTCTACTTTTGTATATTTTACAGGATTGGAGTTAGTTAAAACTTCGGTAATTATAAATTGATTGGATTTTATATCGATGGCTGCGTTTAATATTTTAATCGCGGTTTTTTGGCTTTTCATTTTGTGTTGAATATATTGTGTCTATCTCTTCTGGGTCTTCTCTTATTTCCGCGTCGTCTGAGTTTCCTATAATTGATTCCGTTTCTAGTGCGCTGAGCTGTATTATACTTAGAGCGTCTGCGTTATTGTTATAAATTCCTTTTTTGTATATAATTTCGTAATCGTATTCCTCTAGTCTGATTCTCCATCGTTGTAATTTTGAATTTAGTTCTTTAAGTTTGCATAGCCATACTAATTGTCTATGGTCTGTGTATATGTAAAATTTTCATCCGCTAAGGTATGGCCTAAAATATTTTCTTGCCCAAACTATGGTTAATAATTCTTTCTCTATCGTGCAATATTTTTGTTCAGTCTCGTTTAGGGTTCTGGATGCATAGCTGATGGGTTTATCTCTACCTACTTTTCCTTGGCTTAATACTGCGCCTAATGCTACATTTGATACGTCTGTCGTTAATATAAATGCTTTTGAAAAGTCTGGGTATTCTAATACGGGGTGATTCGTTAGTATACATTTCATTTTGTATACGGCTTTAATGAATTCTGGGGTGTGTTTAACTTTATTTTCTTTTTTTAAACAGGTTGTCAGGGGCTTGGTTATCTGAGCGTAACCTTTAATGAATTTACGGTAGTAACCACTAAGTCCTAAAAATCCTTTAATTTCTTTGTTCGTTTTTGGTAGGGGTAATTTAGTACTGCGTTCGTTTTATCAGGATTTGGCATAACTCCTTGGGGTATTATTATATGTCCCAAAAATGATACTTCTTTTGTAAAAATTCGCTTTTATATAGTTGTACTTTAAAATGTGCCTTTCTTAATCTTTCGAATACTTCTCTTAATCTTTCTATGTGTTCTATCAGTGATGTTGAATAAACTATGATGTCATCTTGGTACACAAGACATTTCTCGTTGTGTATTACTCGTAATATATTGTCCATGACTCGTTGAAAAGTAGCGGGTGCGTTCTTTAGTCCAAATGGCATTCGTTTATATTCATAATGTCCCCTAGGTGTGCTAAATGCGGTTTTCGATGTATCTCTCTCGCCCATTTCCACTTGATGATATCCTGAGGCAAGGCCTAGTGTTAAAAAATATTCACATTTACCTAGTTTGTCTAAAATTTCGGTGATATTGGGTAGTGGATATTTGTCATCGATACCGACGATCTCTCATTCTTCCAATTATTTTTCTTTCATCACAGAACTGCTACCATATGCTTTACTTTACTGCACTCCAGTAGCCACTGAATCTACTTCTCTTCTTCACTATTTGCTACCTCCAAGTACAACTTGAGTTTCAAAATTTACTCGTAACTTTTTAAATGAAATAAAACTCAGAACATTCCAAAATACGTCTAATTATTTAGTAACACAAATTTTAGGTAGTTTATAAATACAACCCGTCTCTCCTAGTTTTCGTTGGCTTAACAGCTACGTATATGCACACTACGCAATTCATAATTATTAATCATATACGTGTCTATGACCTCTTGCTAAACTGAATGGTTTGATAATCCAGTGATTTATCTATATTGAACTTTTTACAATATTAAAAATGGCTAACAAACTTCGGTGGTTCTAAATTGTACGCAACAGACATTAATGTCTTATTCGGTAAACGTCTTGTCATTACATAACAAATCTTTAATTGTTAAAACGTATTCAAACTGAAATTGATTTACATATTTTTCAGGAGTATCACTAACTCCTCAAAATTTTTAAAACGCGTAGTATACCACACAATTTTGATATTTGTTTTTGCATCCAAAAGGTTCTGAATACGCTAACTACAAATTAAATTTTATATACATGCAACTTTAATAACAACTAACCTAGCCTGGTATCTGGCCGGTATACGTTTTGAAATGCAATGCAGTTTTAAAAGCTTTACAAATTTATAAACGTGGAATAGTTGTTATTTTATAAACCAAAATACCTCAAACAAAATACTTTAACAATACCGAATATATCCCCATTCTAGCAAGTCCTTTCAAAGCCCTATTTAAACATTTGATAAGCCCACCCTCTTCTTGACAGTATAATATATATATATATATATATATATATATATATATATATATATATATATATATATATATATATTCTTAACTTGGTTAAACAAATATACAAGCTTTGTTATGATATAACAACCTATACAGACGATGAATAGACATGAAACAGTTCAAGGTAAATACAAAATTCTTGTTACATAACCAATGTTTTGCGCATTTTCTTAATTCGCTTCCTACTTTTATGCATATAGTACACGAATTGACCTGAAATTTTTAAGAACCCCCACACTAACGACTATTCATCCTATTCGTTAAGTCAAGTTATTTATATAGAAAGGAGACCGTTGTAACGTATTGTAGCGTACTACAGCTTACTACAGTCTGTGACAAAACACACGGAAACGCGTTCCGTCTGATAAAGTAAAGTGTACATCGCACATACAAATACTTCAATTAAACTCTGAAGTAAACAATCAAAGTTAATATTCTAAGATAATTAAATAACACAACTGGACTTCGAAACTTGTTTAATAAATATTTGTGAATGCTAATAGCGACTCGATTCCTCATTGTTTTCTAGGACATTTGCAAACTCGTTCCCCTTATTCAGTTCAACCTTTAGTTCGGATATTGAAGTCAACTAGTGTTATGTTAGACTTGTTTTGTTTTCACATTACAAAGGATCTGTAAGGGTAGGTAAGTTTAAACTAAACATTTAGTACTTTAAGTTAAACATTCCATTCCTAGAAAAATTATTCGTATTGTTAGATTTTTGGGCTACATGAATAGATAATTTGCGAATAGCAAAAATTATCATACAAGTGGGAAGCTTAGTCAATGACCTGTGAAATTTTTATTTACTTATTCAGGGCAAAATCTATGATAGGAGCACTGTCCTTTCAAGAATTTACGTATAAAGGAAGTAGTGTTGCTCGATCCATTATCTGAACTAAATTATATTAATATTTATGTTTGGCAAACTTAAGTTTGTTTTGTACACAGACAATTAATTCAATTGGAAGTCCGTGAAATAAACTATTGGTCAAAAAATTTCTTTTATTATATATGCTAATTAAATATTGTACCTACAGCATTCAGGAATAAATTATACTATTATTTATAGTATCATAAATAACATGCGTATCACATATATAATAGACAAGCATACTAATCTATGTCCTGATTCGAAACTACTCTACTTTAATCTAGAGTAATTAATAAGATACTGCATTAATAAATTGGGTGTTAAACGTACATGATAAAAATAATTAATGTAATTTATGAACTATTTTACTTATGTATTAATACGTCAAACAGCATCAACTAGTTATTTATACAATTTCTCTAATAGTGCTACCTTTAGAAGCTTCTAATACATTTATACTTCGAACTTTAGACATTGCTTTTTAAAAACAATGACGTTTGAATTGTAAACATCTGCTCTGTTTTTCATACTAAATTACCGACACTGAGTGTATCTACAAACTAGGAAGTAGAATTTCTTAGGACTTTGCCCATCATGGGTTTAAGGCTATTAATATTCGAAAAATGAGGGGGTAGATAGCCAAATAACGCTAATGTAATTTAAAGTAAATTTACAAATTTTAAGTAGTGTCCTGTAAGCCAGAACCAATATCAACGCTGTGTTCAGTGTTGATAAGCTAGCTCTATTTGTTTATTCCATGGCAAATGAGATATAGTGCCATAAAGAAATTAAATATATAACTGTATTGTAAAAGTAATAAGTACTTACACTTTTTTCAAAGTGTAGTACGACAGGCAGTATTATGTAACAAATCCAGTAGAAATTATGTGTAAAAGTAGCTGATTAACTAAAAGCGTCGAATTTTAGTAGTACACCGGGAGCTAGGAGGAAGTGAATGCGCAAAATATGGGACCGTATTTTATTAATTGATGCTATCTCATAAGAAGTCAAACACTGATATTGTGGATGTTGCCCGTGCATTTTATGGTCAAATTTTCTTTCATCACTCCTCCCCATAGAAATTAAAAAATCAATTGAGCAAATGCTACGCAGTCGTATTAATCAAAATTTTAGTGACACTTGAAGCTGATAAAACAGAAAAACAGCAATGTTAACAACAGAACAATATAACTCAAAAATGAAAAATCTTCTAGAAGATGAAGACATATATTCAAAAGTATAAAAAAACCTAACTGTTTCAATACAAAAGCGTAATAACATTATAATAAAAAACCTATATGAACAAAATATCATTACATTAACAGAATATAAAAACTTAATAACTACAAACGCTACCTCTCCAAGTATATATAGTTTATCAAAACTTCATAAATTAAATATTCCGCTACAGTGACGTACCGTGAGATTTTTTAGTGTGGAAGCGCTTCAAGTTGGCACTTATGCTACTTCATTCTATCTCTTTTTGAATCTTAAATTTTTAATACTCCTCTTTTTTAATATAAGTAAATTCCATTTTCCGTATTTTGAAGGACACCCAGTGTGGGTGTGCGTGTAACAAGCGTGCGTGTGTGGTGTGTTTGTAATTATGTGTAACTTAAGACGCTTCAGCTTTGAGTTTAGAAGCAAAAAAGTAGATATAAGAAAGTATGTGTTGTTTTGAAAGCGTATTACAGCATATTGCTTTATTTCTTTGGATTTGAAATAATAAGTTTTGCTGATTTACGTATTGCTAATTTTTGTATTATTTTGAATTTTCAAATTACCTAAAAAGTTATTCAAAACCTTTGATGCCAATAAACTTCCATTTAGAATTGAACAAAACTTTTTAAAAAACATGCTAAAATATAATCAATAAATTATTCTGTAAATTTTGCATTAAAAGCCAGCTGTTAAAATGTGAGGAAGACCACATTACTTTTTTTTTCCAATTTTAAGAAATATTAACAAAGAAAAATCTTTAAAACCTATTTATTATTCGAAGTAAAACTAAATCATCTTATTTTAGAAATATTAAAAAGGCATTTTTGGTTAAAAAAATAATAAACCTAAGGACGTAAAAATTCAAATTAATGTGACTGGATTTTTCAATTTACTTATCAGCTAGTAGAATATTACTTATATCATCAATCATTTGTGATGGACAATGCACAATACTTATAAAAAAGTTTAACTACCTGATATTTCTGCACAATTCGTATATATAAACAATTTATATAGTTAAATTCACTTATGCTTTAAGAATTAAAAAAAAAACTAAGTATTAATAGCTATAAACAATAAGACACACGAATATACACATACTTAAACATTATATACAGTGTTGACTACGCACTTTTTTCTTTGTCTCTTATTCAATATTTTATTTATAATGCAATTCTATTCTTTTATTATTCTGTGCAAACCTGTCTATTACATCATCATAAAATCTTGGATTCTGTAGTAAGTTACTAATACATTCTTTTTCTAAAGACAACACAGCGAAATGGGATAATCTTTCTTCACCAGTTAAATTTCTGATAAATGTTTTAATGCGCTTTAATGTAGAAAGACTGCATTCAACCGAAGCACTTGCCGAAATTGTTAAAACAAGTTGACACAATAGGCCTCTGCCAAATCAATTTCTTTAAGAAAACGTAGCATATTTAACGGTGTGTTTTGATTATTGACTTCTGGAGTGTTGTATAAAACACTTAACTGCGAATTTAATGCCAAAATGTCCAAAAAAAATTGCATAATTATGTTTTAAACTATTAAAGGCTTCTTCAGGAAAACGGGCCTTATATTACACAATTACACAATTCCACGAATTTTAATTCACTGAAGTTCTGAAATCTGCTTCTGAGTTGTTGGGAAATATTACAAAAATTTATAAATATAATCTACGATAGGAAATTACCATATCACCTATATTGTCATTTCTAATACGTTTACTTTGTGGTTCAAAACTCAAATTTAGGGTTTTGTGCCAAATTTCTTGAAAGTTTTCTTTTTTTTTATTTAATTGTTTTCAAAATTACTGATGTTTTGAACGCAGAAACTAATATCATTCGATTTAGTTTGCAAAATATCGAACATAAGCTCCGTGTAAGGAAAAATTTCTGAAAACACATTGAGCACAAAATTAAAATTAAAATCCGTTTCCATCAGCTGTAAGTAGTCTCTAGAAGAATTAACCGTTTCAGAATCCCATATTTCTTTATGCGCTAAAATATTTTTAAACATTTCTATTAGAACTTCATGATATTGCCCCACCGTCTGTACCAGTCGTGCGCTGTAATTCCAGCGTGTGGGTGCAACTCTAGGAAATCTTTTTTGAACATGTGTATCTAAAGTGCGAGTTCTTTTAGCGGATTTTGAAAAAAATGCAGTTATTCTATTTAACGTTGAAAAAAACACTTTACAATCTTTTATAAATCCAACACTGTAATAATACTAAATTTAATCTATGTGCCAAATAATGAACAAAAATGGCATTTTGAATCTTTTGTCTTACTTTTGCTTGAAAACTGTTCAAGTGTCCTGCCATTACAGCAGCTCCGTCGTAACTCTGAGCAACAAGTTTTGTACCACACTGTAGTTTTTCAACAATGTCATACTTTTATAAACATGGCATATGCTGTTCTGTCGGTGGTTATATCCAAAAATTTTAAAAAACCGTTCTTAAACATTTTCACCCAATTTTACGTAACGTATTACCACAGCTAGCTGGCTAAAATTAGTTATGTTGGTTGTTTCGTCTAAGACAATTGATACAAAAGATGCATCCTTTACTTCTAGTTTAATGCTATCCAGCACAATATCATATACGCATTTTATTACATTATTTTGGATTCGGTTAGATGTACCACGAGAAACAGTTGAATCCTTTAAATGGGGTTTTAAGGTTTCGTCATACTTAGCAAGGAACTCCACCAAGTCGATATAGTTTCCACAAGTATTGGATTCTTTATCTTCTTGGTGACCCCTAAAACTTAGTTCATGATTTCTAAGAAAACGCGTAACGTCAATTAACTGCTTCAAGATGTTCCTATTTTTACTCACTAGGTCATTATGTTGTTTATAACTCAACTGATTGTCCAAACTATATTCAATACGAGACCTAATAAAATATCTTTTCTTCAAATAACGAAGTTAAATGTCCTTTGCTATTAGTGTGCCTTTTAACATTTTTATGGAAGTTGTTTAAGTCCGAAAAACCGGTTAAGTTCCAAGAGGTGTTTTCAAAAATATTAAAAAGCAAACAAGGCCAACAAAATAATTTTTTCAGTGTGTCATATCCCGTTAACCAATTATATTTATCATAAAAGTCCATTTTAAAGTATCTAATAAATTGTTTAACGGAGTGTTTAACTTTAATTTCTAAATTGATAGGTAGGGTAGGTCTACCTGAAGAAATTGTTATATTTTTCTTAAAAATTGTACTGAGAAAATCGGTTTTTTTTTAATTTTAGACACCACGCAACCATTATTATTACTCTCGTTTGCTTTTAATTGTCTATTTCCTGGCACTAAGGAACAAGACGATTCATTGGCTTGCTCCATTGTAACATAAGTTATTCTTAAATGCCACTGATAACAAATACAAACACTACCTAATTATGGAATACTGTCAATTATTTCGTAATTTTGCAATTCCGATTAAAAATGATCTAAAATATGGATGAAGTGCAGTAATTTTCAAAATAATTATCACTACACATAAGATTGACTAATATTTTACTTACGAAGCCGTGATATTATTAAAATAATGCAAATTCCAAATATGTATACGCTTTACCATCACATAATAACGGACGTTTTACTATTAACACAGTACGAGTACGTATACGATATTGCAAGAAGCTTCAGTGAACAGCGCTTCCAGCTCGGCTAATATCATCAGCATTCGACAATACACGATAGTGATGAGCACATGACGTCTGGGATGAACAGGAACTGTCGTTTAAACTTTGGAAGCGCTAGAAAATGCCGCAAGTTTATTTATTTGTGTGCAAGCAGACAAAGACAGGCGATTGTCTACGAACGGTCGTTTACAGATTGTGAAGGCGTCATGATTCATAAATTTAGAAATTTTTCTTTTTCTTTCATGTTGTTAGTGTTTTGCACTTGGCTTGAGGAAGTTAGTTCTGAATACTGAAAGATGCCAGAAGCAAGGAGAATTCTATTGAATATTGAATACACTGTTAATGCCCGAAATTTCATATTTCTACCTATAACAACAAGGGAATGGTGCTTTCATCTCTTTCATTGACGGCACGCCGCGCTACCGCTTGAACATTGTTGCTTTTTATACCGGTCCAACTTACAAACTTGCAAAATATATACAAATATTCTTATTGTACAGGACTCTAGTTGTAAAGGACCTTGTATGCAGTGAGTTCTCTCAACGTACTGTCTGGGTAGCGCTGGTTTTACTGGTCGTTTTGTACAGCTAAGGTATGAAGAAACCAAAACTTTATGAACTTTCGCAGCAAGCAGGTGTTATAATTAAATTCATAAACCATAATTATAATAAATATTGTTCTTTTCGGTAATAAAGAAATTTAACTTTTGAAAGTTCAACTTTTATTGCTTAATTTAATGTGCAATTAGTTTAATTACAAAACACCGATACAGTCCACTACCAGTCATAATTGGGAAGTTTTGTTAAATCTTGGGTCGTGTTCATAAAGAATATCCCGGGTAAAGCGTACGCCCGGGGTAAGGTGAATCTCGAATGCATACAGTACCCGATTAATTGCTGAAGGTGTTTTTATATTTTTTGTTTGTTTTTGTAACCTTATTTTGTGAATTTACGCAATTCTTTCAGACAAGAAATAGTTTCAGTTGTTCTTAGGACCTTAGCAGAGTGTAACGTTTTTTAAAAAGTAGAAATTATAAAGATTTAAATGTATATCAACAAATCCCTAGTGCGAAATCTTTTGATTATAACATTTCAATTATTACAATTCCTATACGAATATGATAATATTGGAGGCACACATGATAAACCATAAACTCTTTTAATGATGATGACATCAACATAAAGCAGTACAAGTATGAATGCCCAGGTCAGTCAACTTGACCCCCCTCCAAAGGTTTTATCGAATTGTAGCATGTGCACCAGAAAGTACTAGTTTTGCACCACGTTGCACCAACAAAATAATAGCTTGCACCATGCTGGAAAAACAATTGTGGTAAATTGTTTATGAGGAGGGCTAGAATGACGCTAACCCCTCTATTTAAATTTTAAAAAATCTTATGAGCACCAGTTAGAGCACAGCTTTCACCATCTTGCACCAGTAAATTTAGAGGTAGTACCAGTTCTGAAAACCAAATACAGGATCTTTTCTCTAGGGGGGCTAGAATGACGCTAGCCCCACTCGTTGAATTTCAAATAAATGATATGTGCACCAGTTAGAGGAAAGCTTGCACCCCTAAATTTAGAGCTTGCATCAGTTTATAAAATTAGACACAAGGCATTTTCTTGAGGGGGATAGATTGACGCTAGCCCCTCCATTGAATTTTTAAAAAATTGTATATGCACTAGTTAGAGTACAGTTCATTTACATTTCCAATGCTCCACCTGTAGGTACTACATTGGCCAGGAGGCGAGTTTTTTGTTGCCTGGAAATTTAGAATTTTGCCGAACCCTTGCCGTTCCAGGCAAGGTAGGGATCTTTAACGTGCGTGACAACACTCACACACGGGACCTCCATTTAACCTCTCATCCGAACGAGGGCGTAATTTTTTGTGAAAAATGCTCACCTGCCATTTTTCAAGCAGTCGGCCGTGTCGGGATTTGAACCCGGGACCTTGGGATCCGTAGTCTTACGCTTACTACATTGATCCACGGCGACGCCCACTAGTTAGAGTACAACTTGCACTACCTTCACCAGTAAATTTATTGCTTGCACCAACACTGATGATTATTTTGAATGTCCAGAGCAAATTCGAATTTTGGAGATTATCTCTAAAATCTTTCTTCGTCTAACAAATATATACGGAGTTTAATAGTTCATCATCATTAGATCTTCAGTCCTGGAACTGGTTAGACGCGTACCCTCATTATTTCCTATTCTGAACTAACCTACACATTTCCCTAAAATTTGAACAGTGTGCCTCTATCACTATCTGCGTGCAAAAGCCTGATCTAGGTCTACCTCTACTTCTTTTTTTCTATATCTGCTTGTAATATATCCTATACTATTCTCCAAAAATGCCTTAGAACGTATCCTGTCTTACTATTTCACTTATTTTTTTTGTTTTCTACAGATATCTCTATTACCCTACCATTTCTATAACCTCTTTGTCATTAACTTCGTCTATCCTTGCTATCATCTTCATACATCTGAAGCACAACATTCCAGAAAGTTTCTTTCTCTTTGCGACTGCTTTTCTTACTGCCCATATTTCATAGACGTACTATGCTGTGCTCCACACATATGCTTTTAACAATTTTCTTCTTGTTACTATGTTTGTTGTCTTTGAGCATATTCGCTTCTTTCTTGTTAGATGTAGTTCGGTCACCTTCTATTGTTGAACATAGCAGCGGTTCTTTCTTGTTAGATAAATTGTTTTACAATTATATACCCAATTTCCCGATATTCAGTAATATGTGAAGAGGGGTAAGCAGCATGGGGCTACCAAATTCTCCCAGCACTTGAACATTTGCCGAATTAATAGTTTTTTCAATATATCCTTTTACACAATCAACATTAATTGAAAATATTTCACAACCAACACCTGTAGTTGTTTATAATTATCATCAGATTTAAGTGCACTTATTTTTTCGTCATTATGTTTTCCATGTTGAAACTGGTTGGACGCGTACTTCTACTTATTTATATTCTGAGCTAGCCTACACAGTTCCCTGAAATTCCCACAACAGCCTATATACAGCTCGGTTTCCCTTCTATTAATTTCTAATTATTCGTTCTATTTCACCGAGATTCAGTGGTATGTGATGGGGGTTAGACAGCCTATGGCTGTCAAGATCCCCCAATACTTAAACATTTGCCGAATTAATAGTTTTCCAGTAAATCCTTTCACACAATTAACATTATTCGAGAATATTGCACAACCAATACCTGTGGTTACTTATGATAATCATCATGTTTAAGTACCGTTATTTTTTTCGTCATTAGTATATTCATCTTCGTATACTGGTTGGATTCGTACCTTCATTGATTTCTATTCTAAGCTAGCCTACACATTTCCCTAAAACTTCTACAGTCTACATCTTTCACTATCTGTGTGCAATAATCTAACCTAGGTATACCTCTACTTCTCTTTTTTCTATCTCTGCTTCTAATATATTCCGGACTATTCCCTCATGCCGTAGTATGTGGCCTATCATCCTATCTCTCCAATTTTTTACCATTTTCCACATATTTCTTTCGTTCCCTGCCATTTTTAGTACCTCTTTGTTCTTAACTTTGTCTGTCCATGATATCTTCATCATACGTCTGTAGCACCACATTTTAAGGGCTTCTGCCTTTTTCTTGTCCCCTTCTCCTACTTTCCAGACTTCACAGCCGTACAGTGCTGTGCTCCACACATATGTTTTAAGCACTATTTGCCTTGTTTCTAGATTTGTTGTCTTTGAACACAGTAGTTGCTTTTTATTGTTAAATGTAGCACGACCTAGTGCTAATCTTTGTTTTATATCTTTTGTGCTTCTCCCATCTTGCGTTATTTGGCTTCCTAGATAGCAGAAATCCTTAACCTATTGTAAGTTCTTGTTACCTATTTGAATTCTTGTTTTTGATTTATTTTCCCATACTAGTGCTTTAGTCTTACTTTTATTAATTTTCATACCGTATACACTATACCTATACACTATATACCTACCACTATCTACCTACTCTATACATACACTACTATACTACCATACCTTACCTATACTCTATACCATAACCATATCTCTATACCTATACCACCATACACCATACTCACTCATACCACCATACCATATACCACCATACCACATCCACTATACTACACCTATACACATACACACATACCACATTACACTATCATCACCATACCACCATATCCACCATACCACCTACTCTACTCTATACCATCATCACCACTCTACCTACCATGCCATCCATTACCACCAATACCACCTAACACCACCATACTACACCATTACCTATCTGCATGACTCACCATTACCACCATCTCATCCATCTCACCATCCATACACAACTGCTACCACATACATCCACTACCACTGTCCACCTGCTACCACATACCACGCACCACTGCCTACTGCTACATGCACCATGTACACCTACCATGCTACACACTGCATACTCTACCACTGACCATTTACACTGCATACCTTACTGCTACCATCGTACTCTGTACACATCACCACATGTACCACCTGTACCACTGCACCAATCCACCTACGTCCACATCCACCATCCACCATACCACCATATTATCCACATGCTGCATGCTTACCACTACACATGACCACCATCACTCATCTCATGTCTTACACATCTACCATGACCTATCGCTACCACTTCCACCATACCACATTACGACACGTTACACCATACCACTGCTGTGACCACCATCCATGCCATGTACACCAACATTACCATGCCTTATACACTCACCATGTACCACCATTACACCACATACACCTACTTACGCATGCTACTCTCCCACTACCATACCACCATACCTTGACTCTGTACCATTGACTGCTCATTATCATACCTCTATCTCCATACTAACCAACTACCAATACACATTTCTACCACCACTTCACACACAACTCATGTGCACTAATACATGTATACTCACATTACCACCATGCTACTATCTGACTCATACTCATGCCATAGCTACTCTATACCACTCAACTACTCTACACTCTAACATCCATTACTCACTATTATCTCGCCATACTACATACTTACCTGTACTCTATACCTTCTCATCACTGACTATCATGCTACTCTACCACTATGCTAGCTTCTATCTGTATTACTCTACATATCTATAACCATGCTACTTGACTACTCATATCTACTATCCTACTGCATGACTACTGCTCTACTCTACTATTCTACTACTACTACTATACTCACTACCACTATACCACTCTATACCACTTGTACACCTATGACTACCTTGTCACATGACTGCTCTCTATATCCATGCCATCATACCACTATACCTACTTCTACTCACTTTCACCACTTCCCATCTGCTACTACCATTCCACTACCACTATACCATGCACTTATACCACTACTATCCACTATGACGCTATCCACTTACCACCTACTACCACTATACCACTATCCTACCACTATGACCACTATACCACACTATACCACTATACCACTATGACCACATACCACTATACCACCATACCACATATCCACTATCCACTATACCCAACCTATACCACTATACCACTATACCACATACCACATACCACTATACCGTATACCGCTACTACCACTACGCTATACACCACTGCACTTATACTTATTACTACACGCATATACCTACCACTATACCACTTCCATACGCCTATACCACTGCTACTATACTGCCCTATACCACTCATATCACTACCACTATACCACTACACACACTATACCACTATACCATCTACTACCACTATACCACTATACCACGCATACCCTACCATGTCACTATACCACATACCACTATCCACTATACCACTATACCCACTTACCACTACCATACCACATATCCACTATACCACTCATACCACTATACCACTATACCACTCATACCACTATACCACTATACCACTATACCACTACTACCACATACCACTATACCACTATACCACTATACCACTATACCTACTCATACCACTATACCACTCCATACCACTATACCACCATACCACCTATACCTCATACCCATCACATACCACTATCACCACATACCCACCATACCACTATACCACTATACCACTATACCACTACCATCCACTATCCACTATACCACTATACCACATACCACTATACCATCCTATACCTATCACTATACCACTATCCTGACCTATACCACTATCACCACTATACCACCATCCATTATACCACTATACACTATCCACTCACCTTACCACTACCACTATACCACCTATACCACTATACCACTATACCACTATACCATACCTATACACCATACCACTATACCATACCTATACCACTATACACATATCCACTATCACATCACTCACTTACCTTACCATTGACCACTATCCTATCCCACTATACCACTTATACCACATGACCACTTCACTTACCACTATACCACTATACCACACTTACCTTACCACTATACCACTATGCCACTATACCACTATACCTATGCCACTATCCACTATACCACTATACCACTATAGCCACTATACCACTATACCACTATATCCACTACTACCACTATACCACTATACCACTATACCACATACCACTATGCCACTATCCTCTATCCACATGCACTATCACTGCTATACCACTCATACCGCTATACCAGCTATCCACGTATGCCTACCATGCATATCCCTATACTCGCTATACGCCACTATACCTACTATACCACTATACCACTATACCACTATACCACTTATCCACTTGCCACTATCCACTATATCCACTGATACCACTACTGCACTATACCACTATACCACTATACCCCATGCCACTTACCACTATCCACTATGACCACTATACCACTATACCACTATCCACTCTACCACTATCCACTACCACTACCATATCCACTATGCACTCACTATACCACTGCTACCTACCACTATACCACTATACCACTATACCACTCATACCACCTATACCACTATACCACTATACCACTATACCACTAGCCATGACCACTATACCACTATACCACTATACCACTATCCACTATCCCATACCACTATACCACTATACCACTATACCACTATACCACTACCACTATGCCACTATACCACTAGCACTATACCACTATACCACTCCATACCACTACCCTCATAGCCACTATACCACTATACCACTATACCACTATACCACTATACCACTATACCACATACCACTATACCGTTATACCGCTAAACCGCTATACCGCTATACCGCTATACCGCTATACCGCTATACCGCTATACCGCTATGCCGCTATACCGCTATAACACTATCCACTATACCACTATCCATATCCACTATCCACTATACCACTATGCCACTATACCACTATGCCACTATCACCACTATACCCATCACTATACCACATACCACTATGCCACTATACCACTATCCACTATACCACTATGCCACTATCCCACTATCCACTACCACTATACCACTATACCACTATACCACTATACCACTATACCACTATACCACTATACCACTATACCACTATACCACTATACCACTATACCACTATACCACTATACCACTATACCACTATACCACTATACCACTATACTCCACTCATCCATATGCCACTATACCACTATCCACTATCCACTATCCACTATCCACTATACCACCCACTATACCACTATACCACTATACCACTATACCACTATACCACTATACCACTATACCACTATACCACTATACCACTATACCACTATACCACTATACCACTATACCACTATACCACTATACCACTATACCACTATACCACTAGACCACTATACTGCATTCAATAAAGATAATAAATAGATCAACACAGAACAACACCAACTAAGGCGCCACCAATTTTTGTAGGTTCATGAACGACAGAATGTTCTTTAGGACAGAACTTTGAAACCCTGAGAAGAAAATATCACATTCGTTGTGTATACACTGTTATCAAAAAGGAGTGCGTAGCATCTAGAGCAAAGAAAAGACATAAAAGCGTGCTTCTACTACTTTGCTATTGCAAAATAATCACTTTCTGTATTAAAAATATATCTGTTATCAAACCATGCTTTTGAAGCCACTTAACGGCTACATCAAGACAAGACTACAGAAGAACTTATCGAATTAAATTTTCATCAATATAAAGACCAAGTGGTATTACTGACCACACCTGATAAAAGATGCCGTAAAAATGATTACCAATAAGTCAGCAATAATATCTCACCTATGTAGGAATGTAGGTTAAAGATTTGTACCTAAATTTCCTATTTTGGACGCATTTGTCCAAAAGTCAGTAAATTTAGATTAAGTTATTCCTTTAATAAATTTGTATTCTTTATTGTCTAATACTTTTAATCACAAAATATAAAACAAATATTCACAAGAAAATCGAAGCTTTTAGAAAGCAGTAACAAGTTTAATTTTAGTAGAATATATTCTCCTTACTTATTTCATATGATAACAGTAACTATTTATACTACAACCTTTATTAACGTTCTCTAATATTCAGATCTGTATTTCTAGGCTCACAACGATCCTGACATAACTATTAGTGCTTCAAATTCGAGGTTAAAAATATTTACTGTTTATAAATATTAGAACTATATATTAACCATTATTTCAAAATTATACAATTTCTTAAGTTTATAGCTCAAATAATTATACTGAATCATAACCAAGGGTTTTAATTTTCTTGATAATTTACTTAAATATTAATTCTTAATAATAATTCGCATAGTCAGTGTAATGCAAACGAGCTTTATGTTACAAATATTATTGGAACGTAAACATTATTATTTTAAGTGGAAATTCTTATTACAATCATATAAACAATCATTTGTTGGGTTAACGTGCCCGCGAAAATCTGACATTGACTTTTTCAATCTTCAAGACGCAGGAGAATATTTTCGCTTACCTTGAATTGTTAAACAATTGTTGAAAAATCAAAAAATAACACAACGTAGCGATAGTATCCGGAATGAAGCTACCAAAAAGCAAGCTTTCTTACAGAAATTTCTGGAACTACAAATACCAAGTAATCGATTAATCTGTCTTTCTTTCTTCGTTACGGTAATTTCTTAGTTAGATTAAATTTTTGCCTTCCACAAACTAATAAACGTTCCAGTCCGTAAGACCCGCCATCCATCTGCATAAAGTTTTTTTTGTTGATCAATTAATTGTTTACTACAAACGTATATTTTCTTGAAAGTAATATCTTTATTCTGACTTTGTTATATTTGAAATTCTCACGTGCGTTATTCTTTTACAAGTGTTCATTTTTATAATTGAAAATTTAGAACCGTCTCCACTTTAAAATTTCAAATGTTTTGGAAAACTGTTGCAACTGTGCTCGCATCGTGAGGCCCGAATTGTTGTTATATTTCCTCCCTTGGGGCAAGTTCTTAATATGCGTTCTCTAGAAAATAAAACTGTTACACAGTGTCGAGATAAGGTTATGGTTAGGAATGTTTTACTAATAAGAAAGTATATATCAACAATCACATGTAGTATTGAGGTTACGTTTATTTTATGATTGTTTTCCTACTAAGACGAAATATCGAAACTTCTCCATGGCCGAAAGTCGTGTTGACCTAGGTTCAGAAGCAGGAACCGATTCACATGCCACGTCTGATTCCTATTCGGAATTAAGTAACGAAGGGTCTTCTGTTTCAGCAGTAAAAGTGTGAACAGGACCAGAAATAGCTGCCAGAGTTTCTGATAAGATAGTAGCGTGACGGATTGTTTTTATTTTAGTTTCAGAAGAACTGTGGAGTTTGATCAAAGTAAGAAGTAATTGACAATGGATTTAGCGTTCCGTTTCTGTTGGAAACATCTTAGTACAGTGATGTTCCGTGTGGAGCCACAGAAAACTAATGCGTTTGACCGCAAGTGAAGACTTGTCACCACCAAATTCAGCAAGGGATTATTGTATCTCTTCTATAGAAGTTGTGACTTCTGCATGTTTGAAAGCGAAATCGGATTCGACAGAAATAAAAGGGAGTCCTTTATTGCGGTTCATGCATTAAATACTGCACGGACCTGCGTTGTTCGTACCCATTGGCTTCGGAATCAAAGCCATGAAAATCCAATTAGTACTGGAGCTCGATTTTTCCCAAACCGGATAACGTGAATACGCCAGTGTGCCCTCATGAGTAAGAATAATTGGAAAATGTAAAGTAAGTAACAAAAAGACGCATCCATAAAAATTACTACGAACTACAGAACAAATTAGGAAGTATTCGCAATTGTGTATTTATGTTCATAAAAATAGGACCCACACAATATATAAAATTAATTGCACTGAATGCCCTGGAGTATACATTGGCAATACAAAACAATATATCCCCAAGCGAATTCATGAACATAAATACACAATAAAAACGAACAATAGGAAAAGCACTGCGCTTGCAACACACGCAATAGAAGAACTCTACCAATTTGATTTTAATAATGTTAGTATTTTAGGAACATTCTCCAACACACAAATGCCATCAATTCAAAAACCGACCAAGATGACTTTATTAATATTTACCACAACTTTATTGCTGGAATATTTAATTATCACACTTAATTATAAAGTTATAGAGTTATTGTAAATATGCATGTTATACGTATGAATATTGGTTATCTAGCCTTCATGGTCACTCCCTCTTTACACTGATCTTCTTTTTACATTACAGAAAATTTTAATTGAAATTGGTCGATGCTCGAAACGCGTCTTAACAAAGCTGATGTAATTTATTCAATATTTATCAACTATTTTATTATACTGACTAAAAAGATATTATACCTATAAATTACATAATATTTTGAGGGCCAACATCCAAGAACTGTTGATTATTATTATTATTATTGTATATATATATATATATATATATTGCTATGATAAGCGGGTAGTTTAGAGATAGATGAAGTCATAGGGGTCGTAAGATAATTGTAAATAAAATTAACGTTAAGAAAACCAAATTATTGCACCATTAAATAGGAGTAAATCATATATTTTACAAAAGGTCAATAGCGAGCACACTGTATATAAATTATATTTAATTTAATGCATAAGAAAGAAGCTCATTTTGCAATAATTAGATAATATTTAGCTAAAATAATAATATGTATGTCGTATAATACGTTTAAGTTAAAGAAACGAACAAAGATAATCTTTTAAATACATCAAGTTTTATCAAAATAAACACGTAATCAGTAAATATAAACAACCTGGATTTCTAGCTATTTAAGAAGTTTTATTAAAAATGTCAACGCATAAATACGAAAACGCATTCAAATATATCAGTATTAGAAAGATGAGTACGTGACTGGAATATCATATTTACATGAAAATCCAACATATTTGAAATAACAAACAATAAATAACAGGCGGTTTGCTATATGATAAGCTTTGGACTGTAAACGACACAAATATAAAATACGTGACAGAATGCCATTAATATTTAGAAATTCTTAGAATATACTGTGATATACAGAACGCTTACGTGTCCGCAGAGCATTTCATCTAGAATTAAACCAGGGAATTTTGAGAAATACCGGGTTAAACAGAGATAGGCACAAAGTACAAGCCTTGATCAATTAAAACGTCAATTAAAACGTTGGAGGGTCGGGCTTATAAATACCATAGGAAAATCGAAAATAAACAGTATATCTTCAACAGGGCACTAACCACGTCGATTTAAAGTGGAAAATTACGTACCTGTAACAATTAGTAAAAAGTTAATAATTTATTAAAAGTGAAAAATTAAAAGTGCCAATATGTGCAACGAAGAATAGCCGTTCTACGTGTAAACGACTCTGAATAAAGATCCGAATAAAAATCTAAATGTAGATCAAAAAGTATATCTAAAGATCTAAATGTATCTCTAGATGTACCTATAAATGAAAATCCAAAGATACTTCGAAAATACATACAAAGAAATAAACGTAAAGATACTAAAAGTTACTCCAGAAATCTGAAGGGAAAAATACAAGCAACCATTAATCCATCATTCTGGCCAACAAGTGAAACAAGTCGAACTGTAACAATCAAGGAGTACTGACCACAGATATTATGAGGCAATTCCAGTGACAAGCAAGGAAAATGAAGGTTAGAGATCTTAAATTGTTCATTTGTTAAGGACTGTTTCAATTTTAATATTTGCTATATATTATAATCTGTAAGGGTCAACAAAAAAGTCAATTGAGAATTTAAAAAATAGAGAAGGCATCTTTGAACGTTCGAATAGTACTTAAGAGTAATTACAAAGATATTTTAGCTGGCTTTCAGGAAAATTAAATTTGGTGAATGTGAATGATTTATTCAGGTGCTAATTTTTGAATTGACATAAAACTGTACATATTATCAATCATTATACTGTGTAATTTTGGATTGCTTCATTTAAATTATTCTAACAGAAACAGATAGAAAGAAGAAGGGTTAAACAATCTTTATTGTCTTAAAGTAGGGCATTCAGTGTCTGATAGATAAAGCTAGCCGTGGAAAAACAAACTCAAGAAATCATAGGATTTTAAAAAGGGTTGATATTCACACCAATAAAAATAGCAACACCAATCATAAAAGGGCATATCACAGCAATGAAAAGGGCATACCAACGTAGGGCTATATCACAGCAATGAAAATGACACCCAACGTAGTGGCTTGAATCGTAAAGTCTATATCACAGCAATATATATCATGCATGTTACGTAGAGATGGATTAAATTAGTTGACAGTAAATTGGCACTAATTGTAGCAGATAATTTAGGTGTTGGAAAAATTCCATCTCTCAGAAAAACAACTTCGTACAAACTAATTTTAGAACCCCATGTTATAAATTTATTAGCTATAGGAACTCATTGAATTTCTAATTTTGCAGACAGTTGCATATTTCTTACAACGCTTGTTTATCTGCCATTACTGATAAAGTTAGGTAGATTTGACACAAAATTTATTCAACTTGGTGACTAGAACGTACTACTTGTTTTATAACAAAATCCATGTTGACTATGTCAGTGAATTTCTATGGAAATATTTTGTAATTCAAACCATTACAAGTCATAAGATGGATATAAAATAGCAGTTCGACAATGAATACTCGAATATGCCACACTATAAAACTCTGAGCCAACAACTATCAATAACGGGAATCCTAATTGATAATTTGTATTCCATTCGTTTGTACGTTATTTTTCAAGAAACATCCATATAAAGAAACCGGCAAATTTGAATTGATTCAAACTCGCTAATCACGTATGTAGAAGACGCATTTTATATAAAACTTGTGGTACTGCTTTTAAATAATTCGAGCATATCATTTCATAAAGCTGATAGATTGAAGTACTTTAAATCATACTAAATATAATAATAAAATTCTACAGGGTGATGAATAAGTAATCATTTCAATTTAGAAAGCAGTCAAAATTGTAAATGAATACTGTGAAAAGATTTAATTACATACGGACAAAAATATGTCAATGCAGGGACGGCACGTAACATGTTTATTACAACAGATTTGAAGTATAATAACAAAAGGAAACACTTATAGCGTTTCTAGCAATAAATAATTTTATCTGGAATTGGGATACTAATTCAAGTATAGTGAACAAAGATACATTAAATTGTTAGTAATTTTGCAAAGAGAAAAGCCAATGACCGGTTTTGCTGTGGTTGCAGCTCATCAGTTTGGCGCATTTCTCTTTGCAAAACAAGCAACTTAGTTCTTGAATTAACACGAATCGTGGTGTATTAATAAGTACAAAACAATAGTTTCTGTAAACCAACTTCCTCATTTATCATTGGGTGTAGTATTTTCTTAGAAAGTCCGCTAATGATATAGTAGGTAATCGGTCATTTGTCATACTCATTTTTATAGTGTTTTTAGTCACGTACTCATATTGTGTTTATAATTGTAGTTTAGTATAGTGAACATTTTTGGGGCGTGCTGACATGGGACGGTGGACCTCGCTATGCAGTTTGTAAACGTGTAGATCGGACGAATTAAAGCATTTCCTAGTTATAGTGTATGCTAAGCCGCGACTATGCACTTCATAGATTCGGTGCGAACGTTAATTTCTTATATACTTCCTAAAATCTAAATACTCCACGTGTTTAAATTGGATTATAGAAATACACAATCTTTGACTTATTTCGATAATTTTATTTTTTTGATTTTGCCGGTTTTCTCAACCGGCCCTTTCATGCTGTGGCGTTTAAATCCATTTTAAATAGGAAAAAAAGAAAAATACCAGAATATCTGCGTTGACATCTTTGGATCTTTTTAGAGAGTTGTTGAAAAGTGATTATTATGTCAAATGACATGAAAATGAATGCTTATTATCTATCAAAACTAAAGAAAAATAACAGAAGAAATAAATAAAGGATAAGTTGATCAATACGATTCATGATTTTTAATTTTAATAAATCGGATATTTAGTTTGCAAGGCCCAATATTTACATCAAAAATCAATTCACAGCAGAGGTAGTCAGTCTTTTGCTCATTGAAGTAGACGTCCTTTAACGTATGTATAATTTGTGTACGCATTCCAAGGTCAAATGGACGATTTTCTGTAAAAAAATGCAAATAAATTTATAGTATATACAGTAAGAATGGAATGCGTGCGAGTAAACTCAACGAAAAAATAAACTTGTGTATAAATTAAACTTTGTGGTCTGACTGGTACTAATAATTCCATTCAAGTACCAACTTGGAACGTTTGAAATTTATCAAGCGTTTCAACACTTGTTGAACTTCTGCAAAACAACCGTTTACTTTATAGGGTAATTAGTTTGGAAATATAATAAGTGATAATTTACATAGCGCAATATCTGGTTTTATTTATGTAAGTTAAGTGGTTTGTTTCACTGGCTTATAGTATTTAACACCATCTTTAGGGTTTCGTATCTAAAGAGTACAACCTGATTTCTGTGATTATCATTCACCCTTCATCCTTCTGTTTGTTGGTAAGTAGTATCTAGCTTCTAAAAGAAATAAGATGGACTCGACCTTCAAGCACAGTGCGTAGGTTCTTGACCCCAAGATCGAATTTTATATTTAAAACATAGAATGTTAACTCAACTGGACAGAATTATATGCAAGGGGATTTAACCCTGTATTAGTCGGGCATCACTTTTCTCACCGTCAGTCGCACATGAGGTTTTACTTAACACTACATCGTACCTATAGATTTTTTTTCTAATGGAATAATAGTACTTTAGAACTAAACCCTTGAGGTTCGAATGTGGAATTTTATTAGAATAATCAAAGTTGTGTATGCCAAAAACATTCACAAAAGCCAGTGACGATTTTTCCCAATTGAAATAATTTTAAACAATAAATCTTTCCGTAATATATTTATCATCATCATCACCACTACGTTTTCAGTCCTAGAACTGGTTGGACGCGTACCCTCATTGTTTCCCTAAAATTTGCACAGTCTGCATTTATCACTATCTGTGTGCTAAAGTCTGACTCGATCTACCTCTACCTCTCTTTTCCTATCACTGCTTGTAATATATCCCTTGCTATTCCCCAGAAATGCCTTAGAATGTATCCTGTCCTTCTATTTCACCTATTTTTTTCGTTTTCCACAGATATCTTTATTCCATTACTATTTCTACAACCTATTTGTTATTAGCTTTGTCTGTCCATGCTACCATCCCTATACATCTGAAGCACACCTGCTCCTATTTCATAGACTACTATGCTGTGCTCCAACTATGCTTTGAACAGTTTTCTTCTTGTATCTATGTTTGTTGTCTTTGAACATAGCCGCTGTTCTTTCTTGTTTGATGCAGTTCGGTCTCCTTCTATTGTTTTACATTTATATACCCTATTTCCCCGATATTCAGTGGTATGTGAAGGGGGGTAAGCAGCCTTTGGCTGCCAAGTTCCCCCAGCACTTGAACCTTTGTCGAATTAATAGTTTTTACAATTAATCCTTTCGCACAATTAACATTAGTTGCAAATATTTCACAACCATTACCTGTAGTTGTTTATAATAATCTTCAGATTTAAAAGCACTTATTTTTTCGTCATTGGGTTTTACGTCTTGAAACTGGCTGGACCTGTAAATTAGCTTATTTATGTTCTGAGCTAGCTTCACAGTTCCTACAATTCTCACAGTAGCCTATATACAGCTTGATTCCCTTCTATTGTTTTCTAATTATATGCCCTATTTCACCTAAATTTAGTGGTATGTGAAGGGGATTACGCAGCCTGTAACTGCCAAGGATCCCCCAACACTTAAACATCTGCCGTATTAATGTTTTCCAGTAAATTTTTCACACAATTAACATTAGTTGAGAGTATTGCTAAACCAATATCTGTAGTTGTTTATAATAATCACCATGTATAAGTACAGTTATTATTTTTGTCATTAGTTTTCCCAGTTTGCGACTGGTTGGAAGCGTACCTCCATTGATTTCTATTCTGAGCTAGCCTACACATTTCCCTGAAATTCTCACAGCCTAAATCTTTCACTATCTGTGTGCAGTAGTCTAACCTAGGTCTACCTCTACTTCTCTTTTTTCCTATCTCTGCTTCTAATATATTCCGCACTATTCCCTCATGTCTTAGTATGTGGCCTTTCATCATATCTCTCCTATTTTTTACTGTTTTCCACATAGTTCTTTCTTCCCCTACCATTTATAGTACTTCTTTGTTCTTAACTTTGTCTGTCCGTGGTATCTTCATCATTTATCTGTAGCACCACATTTCAAAGGCTTCTACGTTTTTTTTCTCTGCTTCTCCTACTGTCCAGGCTTCACAGCCATACAGTGCTGTGCTCCATACATGTTTTAAGTAATCTTTTCCTTATTTCTATGTTTGTTGTCTTTGAACACTGTAGTTGCTTTTTCTTGTTAAATGTAGCACGACCTTGTGCTAATCTTTGTTTTATATCTTTTGTGATTTTCCCATCTTGCGTTATTTGACTTCCTAGGTAGCAGAAATCCTTAACCTCTTGCAAGATCTTGTTACCTATTTGTATTCTTGTTTTTGATTTATTTTCCCCTCTTTTGCATACTAGAACTATAGTTTCATTTTTGTTAATTTTTATTCCATATCTTTCCGTTAGAACAGTTTCCATTTCATTAAGAGCAGTTTCTAACTCTTCTTTGCTAGATGCTAGTCCGCTATATTGTCTGCAAATTTAAGCATATCAATCTTTTGTCCCTGCATATTAATTCCAAATGTCTTCCTGCATTTGACAGTATTCATTGCCTCTTCTATGTACAAGTTAAAAATTTATGGGGATAATGCACATCCCTGTCTCACCCCTTTCCTAATACTTACTTCTCTACTTTCTTGCTCTAGTTTTATTACCTGTTTGCTCTTTGTATAAGCAATGCACTATCCGTCTATCCTTAAAACTCATTTCAATCTTTTTGAGTATTTCGAACATTTTTTTCCATTTTACATTGTCGAATGCTTTTTCCAGATCTACAAACCCTATATACACGCCTTCCCCCTTCCCTATTGTTTTCTCCTTTATCACTCTCAGAACTAAAATAGCCTCCCGTGTTCCCCTGTTTCGCCTAAACCCAAATTGATCTTCTCCCAGTATTTCTTCAGCTCGTTTTTCCATTCGTCTTTGTACCATTCCAGTTAATATTTTTGAAACGTGTGCTGTCAAACTTATTGTTCGAAAATTTTCACATCTGTCGGCGCTTCTCTTTTTTGGCATAGCTACTATGATGTTACATTTGAAATCTTTGGGTATCTCGCCTGTCTCATAGATATAGCTTACAGGTCGGAAGAGGTGTTCTGTTACTGCTTGTTCAGCGGTTTTTAGAGTTTCCGCTTGCACCTTATCTGTACCCGGCGCCTTACCATTTTTCAGACTCTTTGCTAATTCAAACTCATCTCTAAGTATAGGATATCCTAGGTCATCATTTTCAATGTCTGATTCCTGTTCTAATGCTGTTAGTTCCTCTCCTGAATATAAATTCCCTATATATTCCAACCATCTAGCTATTTTCTCTACGTTTCTATAATGACGTTTCCTGTCGCGTCCCTTATATTTTTGCTATATGGTTTTATATCCCTAAAATTTATTCTAATTAGTTTGTATGCTTCGTCTCTCTTTCCTATTTCCATCTTAGTTTGTACCTCTTTGCACTTTTCATCAATCCATTGTTCTTTAGCTTGCCTGCATTTGCGAATAATTTCCCACTTTATGGCTTTGTATCGCTGTTTTCCTGTTTCATCTGATCTATTTTTGTATTTTCGTCTTTCTTCTATTAAAATCAGGATATCCTTTGTTATCCATGGTTTCTTTTTTTTTGTGTATACCCCAGAATATCTCTGGCCGTCATGTCTAAGCTGGATTTAATGTTGTTTCATTCTGTTTCTACTTCCTTAATATCAAAAATTTTCCCGATATCTTTCGGCAATTCATTTGACTTTTTTTCAAATCTTTTGTGAATATCTTTATCTTTTGGCTTCTCAAAGTCAAAGTGCCCTTTTCCGATCCTCTTTTACAGATTTTTAAATTTAAGTGATGCCTTCATAATTACGATGTTGTGGTCAGTGTCTATATCTGCTTGCGGGTAGCTTCTACAGTCTTTTACTTGATTTCTAAACCGTTGTCTAACAATGATGTAATCTATTTGATATCTTCCTATATCTCCGGGCATCTTCCACGTGTATCGTCTTCTAGCATGATGTTGAAATAATATATTTGTGATTGTTAAGTTGTACTTGTCGCAAAATTTTACCAGCCTACTTCCTCTGTCATTTCTCGTGTCTAAACCAAATAAACCTACTATCGCTCCTTCCATACCCTCACCTACCACTGCATTAAAATCCCTAGTAATTATTAAATTTTCATTTCCTTTTACGTATCTTAGTATGTTTTCGATATCTTTGTAGATTGCCTCTTTTTCTTCCTCACTGTAGCTAGAGGTGGGCATGTATACTTGTATTATTACTGTATTTATCGGTTTGCATTCAAATCTAACCATGAGTACTCTTTCGTTCTTTTGTAAGTAGTTTTCTACACGCCGTCCTATCTTTTTTTCGCGTAACTATCCCCACCCCCGAATTTCCTTCTCTGATCCTGTATGAATTACCCTGAAGTCTCCATTACAAAAATCCCCCGCCTCTGGCCAGCAGATTTTGCTGATTCCTACTATGTCTAGTGCTAACCTATCCATTTCGAGTTTCAGGTTCTCTAGCTTTCCTACTTGTTTCATACTTCTGACATTCCACGCTCCGACTCGCAGAATGTTCACGGATCTTTTTCTATACTTTCTTATCAAATCCCTCAAAGTAGTCTTCTCCCGGAGATCCGAATGGGGGACTATTCTACCTCCTGAATTTTTTACCCCATAGGATGCCATCCTGTTTTCTAACATTTTCTGTACGCAATGTACTTGGGAGGTAATGTGGTGGTTTCTCGTTGCCTTCCACATCGCAGTAGGGTGTCTTAGAATGTCATACCAACCCCTATGGTCTCTGCCACTCTAAGTACCGAAAAAGCTGCTGCCCTCTTTCGGGGACCTGTCTTAGTCTGGTTCCTCACTAAAGACCCCACTGATTTGGGTAAACCTATAGTTGGGCTCTTTAGCTCATTGAAGCGCGCAAGCCATTCTACATGTTTTAGTATTTTAGAACTTCGTCAAGGTGCAGGTCCGTTCAGAACAGATATTTATCATCATTACGGCAAAAAAATAAAAAGCACCCGAGGCCAACATTTTTAACTCATCATCATCATTGGGCCTTCAGTCCTGAAACTGGTTAGACGCGTACCATCATTGTTTCCTATTCAGAACTAACCTACAGATTTCTAACTACGTTTCTAACTACATTTATTAAACTTCCATAATTGGTAATTAAATTAATAATAAATTAAAATGCAGTAGTTTTATTCTAAATGCTAAACTATGAACGACGTAGATCGTGTTGTGAAGTTCAAAACACATTTGCGTGTAAATTATATGCATTCAATATACGAGGGTAAGGTGAAAAGTTTTCGGCCTACGACGAAAGACTGCAATTTTCAGTAAGAAAAAAGATTTTATTTTTCGACATAATCCCTCTTAACTTTAACACACTTGATCCAGCGTTCCTCCAACATTAGTATTCCTTCCCGGAAGTGAGAGTCTGGAAGGCTGTGAAAATATTCGTCTACAATCCTCTCAACTTCTTCACTGGACATGAAGCGCTTTCCAAAAACAAATTTCTTTGAGTTTGGAAACAGATAGAAGTCTGAGGGCGCCAAATCAGGGTAATAGGGAGGACGGCCGAGCAAGTCCTACCCCAAATCCGTAAATTTTTCCGTCGCCAACGCACCTTTGTGTGCAAGTGCGTTGTCTTGGTAAAAAATATTTTTTTCTTCTTCAAGCCAGGGCCTCTTCTCGCGAATTTTGGCATCCATCTGGTCAAGAAGGGTGGAGTAATCTTTCCGGCAGATGCGATCGATTTCGCTTTCTTTGGCGTTGAACAACCGGCTTCCACCCACTGCTTCGATTGCTGTTTCGTTTTTAGCGTGTAATGGTGGGCCGGCCCATATCTCATCCATAGTGACAAATCGCCGCACAAAATCGCTAGGATTCTTATTGAACCGGGCCAAACATTGCTGCGAAACTCGTTTTCGCATTTGCTTTTGATCGGCATTCAGCAAATGCGGCACCCGTCTTCCGCAGAGCTTTCGCATCTCTAACTCTTTGTGTAAGATGTTTCGCACCCTTTCGTCCGATATCCCTACAACCTCAGCTATCTCCTTCACTTTTACTCGCCTATCGTCCAACACGATATCATGCACTTTTTCGATCGTTTCCTGTGTGGTTGCGGTTTTTGGTCGTCCTTCACGTGGGCCATCTTCGAGAGACGTGCAACTACGTTTAAATTCAGCTGCCCACTTTTTATCGGTTGACAGGGAAGGGGCAGAGTCTCCGTAAACTTTTGTCAACTTCGTATGAATTTCCTGAAAGGTTAATCCGTCCAAAACAAAGAATTTTATGACCGCAAGATATTCAAGTTTATCCATTTTAAGGAAATACGCATAAGACGTCTGCTTGAAAAAATTCGTGTAAACAAACTACTTGAGATAGGAAGTTGAAACTTGTCATACGAACTGATGACATGACATTTTTGCTGATTGAAACGCCATCTCTGTGTCAGGCTGAGAATTTTTCACCTTACCCCCGTAGCTTACTATTGCTATTATAAACGCCCGAAATCAACTGACAGGGCGAGCTGTCAAGCTTCAGCTCCCTAGGAATTCTTTCTTTTATCGATGTTGAAGTGCTTCGGGTTTTCGTACACGTTGTCGCTATCTCATTCATAATTGCGAAGTCTGTTCAAGTGTAATTTGATTTGTTTCTGTTTTCAAGACTATAGTTTTAGTTGAACTTATTATTTAAACATTTCTTGTCAAGTAGTTTTTGTAAGTTTTTGATGTTAAATTTATAAATTATTAATGCGGTCGTAATAATACATGAGGCAATTAAAACTTTAGAATGTGATACATTTTGTGTTTGCACGTTGATGGACGCGGAGAGTGCTCATAATTTCAAACCGTATTACAAAATATTATAATGATTGGAATTTAGTCGTTGGGTTCGGGTTATAATGTGTTAGGGTAATCCGTACAGAGAAGGGTCAGTACAGTGAGGAAAGTAACATTAAGCTCGCACCAAATACAGCAACAAAAACACGGGAAATCCAAAGATTTAATTCCGTGTTAGCTAAAAACGTGGTAGAGTAGGGTGGGTCACACAGAAAGAAAAAGGAAACCCCAAGAAAGGCAATTTATTTAAAAACCCTTAAGAAATGTTAAAAAAAGAAAAACTAACTCGTATAGAGCAAAATGTTTATCAAAAATATCCAGGAGGATTTACTGTTATGTATGCATAGTCACATGGGAGTATGGAGAGACACATCCAACGTGTCACGGTGAGTTAGTTATGTATGGATGGGACGAGCACCAGCAAGGTACTTGGAACGTAACTAATAATAGATATTTATGTAACAATGTATAATTGTACTAATTAAATAAATACACTTATAACAATATTAAAACACATATATGAAACATGGCGCAGTTGGTCAGTTAAGAAAAATACGAAATTGGAGAGGTTAGAAAGCCAAAGAAAAACGTGGCACGTGGAAGGTTATTGTTTGTACTGTAGTGTAACCAAACTGAGGGCTGACCCAAACGCCCTCTATAAACGGGGCTCCAGGTTCCATGATCTAACATCTAGTGGCAGTGTCTCGACGACACCTACGTTGTGTTGTTAAAATATAACCCAAATTCACACTGGTAAGATGGCGTTAAGGCGGGAAGGTTTGAAATAAAACTACAGAATTTACCTAACTTAACTTTAATCAAAAGAATAACCAATAAATAAGTGATTCGCATGAAAGCATAGAAAAATGGCATTTAAAGGAAACAGTGCCGTACTCAACCTGGGCGATTGGGGAAAGAGCACAGCAGAGAAAACCCCAAACTACCCTCACACTTCCAACTGCATTTGGCACATCTCGACAAGGACGGGTAACGTACAAGTACCCAAATCACCAACACTGAATTTGACGGGATGTTAACTGCTACCCAGACATACCACACATAACACCTGAAGAAACGTTAGTATAAACCAGCTAGTCTTTTCTAGTAGGTACTGAGGTCGGCTAGGCCAATACTACCAAGCTAAAGTTGAAAGGGGGGGGGGCACCAGGAGGATGACCTACACCCTGACTACCAATGTCCCTCCCCGCACCGACATAAAATGTTAGTAATATTTAACAAGGCTCAATCACACGCGCCCACATACATAAATTAACAGTTTTCAGCCCGTGTCACAAAATATTCATAAAGGCTAGCCGACTTCCTATTATTTGCAAGAGTACAACTACAAGTACATTGACAAGATGGCATGAATCACTGAAATGAACTTATGGTATGATTGCGCATAGTTAAAAAAGCGCTAATTATTTAATCTCCAACAGTCATAAATGCAAACGCGAAAGGCACGAAGATGGTCGGTCATACCAGAGGTGCAATTTAATTACATCACAACAATTATCACAAACGTTAAATACTAGTTAGTTATATAGGGACATCGGCTAGATAATAGGATAAACAAAACAACAAATATATCATTAAGTTAAACCTAGATATAGGCTTACAGTTGTAAATGTGATTGATATGCTGAAATAAAACAATTACACATAATTAAATGTCAAATGCATCACAAATATCAAACATTATAGAACATGTAGGCATCAAATGTACATCAAAATTTTATAGCACAAGTACAAGCCCAGATTCAGGCGCTTAATCTTTATATAAGTGCATGTTAGTTAAATATATTAAATCTAGTAAGTAAATGTTAAAAATTATTTATTATGATTGCATCGGTTAAAACGTACCTTTAAAAAAATCAAACACATTGTGGCATTACAAATTACAAACAAAAATATACACAACAACGTGGTGGTTAATTCAGTGAAACCCAAAACAAATATAACATAGAAATATAATACTGTTCATGTTCAAGCTTGCCCATTAATTTGAGTTAATATGATGTCGGTGATTTTCATTGTTTGTCGTGAAATTACAATAATGGTACCTCTGCTATTAATTCTACAATAAGTGCAACGCAATTGTAGTTCCAACTCTGGATTAAATACAAAATCAACATTATTTCAAATAAATAAATATTAGTATTACTCTGATTTAGATATTAAATAAGCAAGTTAAATACATACATATTAGTTTTCGGTTGCTAAACCACACCACACTCATTTAGACATAAAACGTTCAAATAAATTCTCATATTAAACATCGCAAGTAAAACAACCGGCAAGGCAACATTGCATACATCAATCTTAAAAAGTAACAGGTAATCATAAAATATTTCCTTCAATAGTTAAATAACTAATGGTTTTACTATAAGTACCAAACATCACATGCAAAACCAGGCTGGAATTACCAGATGTAATCAGATTACCTTAAATAGCAACTACATTATAAACATAAAACATTACCTTTGATAAAAAGCCGCCAAGTGAAATGTTTAAACCATTCACCTTGAAAATCTAAAACAAAGTCGTTTAACTCTGTCGACTAGCCCTATCGTCTGTACACATGCGCCCTTATAACATAAATTCTGACATAACTAAATGCGTTCAGAAACCTGCACGTAGAAACTGAGGTATTCTAACAGATAACCTTCAAATATCGAAATTTACACTATAATTATCAACCAATGAGAAATCGACTTAGAAACACTATGGATCACTTCAGTACGCTTGGAAAAAATGGAGTCTAGAATTCCAAAACTCATGTACCTTGAGGGAAATATTGCAGAAAATTTCAAGAAATTCAAACAACAGTTTAACATGTATATGATGGTTTCAAGAAAAATCGAAGAACTAGCAAAGTTCGAGTAGCTATTTTATTAAATGTCCTTGGCGAAAAAGTATTGAAATATTTAATAATTTCAAATTAAGTGATACAGAAAAATAGGATCATGATAAAGTAAATCAAAAGTTCCAAACTTACGTAAATCCTAAAGAAAATGTAATTTATAATCGTTGTTTTTTATAAACGAGCACAGAAAGAAGCTGAAACAGTGGATCAATTTGTACAGGATCTTAAAAAGCTTGTTGAAAGTTGTGATTTTGGTAGCCAAGAGGAACTGATGGTTCGTGATCGTGTAGTATTAGGAATTAAAGATCAATCGGCTTAAGAAAAACTACTTAATACTGAAAATTTTGAATTTAATTAAAGCAGTACGACTGTGTCGTAGTACGCAATTACAAAAATCAAGTAAGAATTTTACAAGTTCAAGACAAGTCGGTATTAGTAGAGAAAAAATAAGGTCAGTATTGTTGACAAAAAAGATGTAATTAACAAAGGTTATAAAGTCAAGTCGGACGCTAATATCTTTCAGTGTACGAAATGCAATCGAAACATGTGGTAGGTAAATGTGTTGCGTTTGGCAAGCAATGCAAATGATGTAAGAAGTTTAATCATTTTACGGTGTGCTGCAAATAAAAAAATGTACATGAAGTTTTCCACAGTTTGAGTAAAGGTACAGAAAATTTTAGAGAAGATTTATTTATTGATTGTATTAAAGTTATCCATAGTAATTCAGCAGTACATACGGTAGGCGTCTACAATAGACGTACAAGTTGGTATAAATCGATACAAATTGAAGAGAAACGTGTGCAGTTCAAATTGAATACCAGGGGGGTGAAATAAATATGTTACCGTTGTGGGTTTTCAACAAAGTAAATAAGCAACTTTATGTTAGGCCTGCACCAGTAATGCTAGAAATACATGGAGATTTCAAAGTAAATCCCATAGGTGTCGCTAACTTACTGTGTTAAGTAAGAAATGTCGAAGCATATCAGTATTTGTTAGGACCAAACAGTTGTGTACAATTAGACTTAATTAAGAGAACCGATATAGTCAACACGATTGGCTCTAAAAAATTGTTTAGAGAAAGCAACATTGGTTTACTCACAAAAACGTACGTTAAAATTAAAAAACGGGTGCATTGCTGTAGCAAGACCACCACGTAGAGTACCGTAGGTAATAAGAGATCGGTTAAAAGCAAAATTGGACGAATTATAGCAGCAATATGTGATAAGTAAAGTACACGAAGCATCAGAGTGGGCGAGCAATTTAGTTATAATTGTAAAACCTGACAAATGGCTCGGGTTAGGTCTTGTTCCGCAAGATTTAAACAAAGCAATTGCTAGGGAGCCTTATTTAATACCTACAATAGATGAGGTTTGTGTTAAATTTCAATGAAGACATTTTTTACTGTAGTAGACCTAAAAGGTAGGTTTTACCAAGTAGAGTTGGATGATAGATCAAAGCAAATTATGTACTTTGTTACAGCTAGAAACTGTACTTTATTGTATTGTATCTTATTATTGTAAAAGAAGGTAAATTTTAGTTTCATACCTGCATAAGGTTTGGGGTAAACGGGGAACAAAACGCTCTCTCTTCCCTCAAGTAGTGTTAAGCAGAACGCGATGGTAACAGCATCTCGTTGTGGAGATGCCATTGTATACAGTTAAAGTAATAAATAAAAAATTATCCTTAGAATTGCCTTTTATTGCTAAAGGTCGCTAAGATAATATTACATGGTCCTTCGAGCCGGATGAACATTTTTTGGTTTATTTTTGTGGTGCATAATTAATTTGAAATTAATTACGTATAAGTGCAAAGGGATGAGCAAGTGGTTCGTTTCTACAAGTTACATGAGCAACATTGATATCGAAGTATTGCAATAAGCAAACATCACGTGTGTGTCAAGTGTTTAATCGAGAGTGTGTAGTAATTACAAATCTTGTATGATACAAAATTACTACAATAATTCAGTTCGTGGAAAAATTGGCGTCAGGCAAATTTTGTGTGTCTTAAAGCGGACAGTCGAACAAAACGCGGCAGGTAGGTTGTAACGGTACATCCTACAAATTTGTATGGGCAAATTCGAAATAAAGACGACAACAAGAGTTTTGATACCTGGTTTTAAAGTGGTTGCAAGAATTCCTTACAATTGCTAAGTTGATGACACACACATTCCAAGGACACCTTTTAATTTCAAATGATTTAGAAAGCGACAGGTGAGTTCCTTACATTCATTCCACTTCCTAGAAATTTCGAACACTAGCACTAGGGTTAATTCAATATTAGAATTTTTATAAATAACAATACATTTTGTGATAAGTAATAGGGCATTTTTTACATACGTAATGGCTACTGAATTAGAAAAGTTAATTAGATCTCGTGCAGCACTGAAAGCTCAAATTACAAGATTTGATTCCTATTTGCAAGGAGTTTTTAGTCAAAAGAATTTAACTAATGAAATCATTTTGCAAGTTCAATTAAGAGTAGATAAATTTGAGGATTTAATTGAAAGGTTTAATGACGTTCAATTAAGCATTGAATGTTTGCAGGACAAAGTTGAAGGTAAAGTTGCAAATGAGGAGCGCGCAGAATTTAAAAATTCGTATTTTAGATTACTTTCAGCTTCTAAACAACTTGTTTCTGATTTCAATGATAAGGTTAGCCAAGTGACACCTAATGAAAATAAAATAGTTAATTCTAGTATTAAATCAGGAAATGATATTAAATTGCCGCCTTTGCAAATTCCTATTTATGAAGGTTCATATGAGGAATATAGTCAATTCCATGACATTTTACGTCAGTTATCGATTCAAACCCAAATTTAAGTGACGTTCAAAATTATACTACTTGAAAAGTGCTGTTCGTGGAATCGCGGCAGAAACAATTCAGGCACTAGAAGTGAGTTCCAATAATTACACGGTAGCGTGGGATTTATTGCAAGAACGTTTTTTCAATAAAAGCTTAACTATATTTAGTCATTTAAAAGGTTTATTTGATTTGCCTCCAGTTCAAAAGGAAAATGGTACTAAAATTAGAAAGTTATTGGACTCTTATCAAAGACATTCGAGAGCCTTACAAACTCTAGATGAAAATGTTCAAGGATGGAACACCATGCTGGTATTTTTAATATCTCAAAAATTAGACCCAGCTAGTTATAGGGGTTTTGAAGAAACTCAGTCGAAGGATAGGGTACCAAAATTGGAAGATCTCACGGAATTTTTAAAAAGGAAATGCGATTTGCTTGAAAAAATTCAGGGCAATGTATCTGAAGCAAAGGTTACTAGCTCTGGCGGAAAATCCAAGGTTCAAAGTCATTCATTTCTTAGTACACAAAGCGAATGCGCATTTTGTAAAAAGAAAGATCACCCAATTTACAGTTGTTCAAATTTTTTAAAATTGCCAACAGCCAAAAGGTCAAGCGAAGTGCAAAGGCTCAAATTGTGTATGAATTGTATGAGGCCTAATCATTTTAGCAAAAATTGTAGATCGCAGGGATGTAAAAAGTGCGGTAAAAAACATAGTACTTTGCTGCATTTTGAAACGGAATCGAATCCTGTAAGCAAAGAGGTAGATACAAAAGACGACACACCGATTGTGGGTGAAGTTGTTTTAAGTTCACAAGCGTTATCACAAAACGCAGTTGTACATAGAACTCTGCTTTCTACAGCTAGAGTAAAATTTACGATAGAAATGGAAAAGTTCATAACTGTAGGGCATTGTTAGATTGTGGTTCGCAGTCAAACTTCATGACAGTTGATTTGTGTAATCGGTTAAAACTTGATAAAATAAAAAATGATCTTCAAGTTACAGGTTTAGGTTCGATGAAGTTTAGCATAAAATTTAAAACTGAAGCCACCATCGAATCTAATGCCAATGCATATTCTTGTAAAATATCGTGTCTTATTGTTGATGAAATAGCGGGAAATATGCCAAATTTTGAATTTGATACTTCATCATTTGATATTCCAAAAAACTTGAAATTGGCGGATCCAGAATATAATAGACCTAATCAAGTACAATTACTTTTAGGTGCAGGTATATTTTGGGCGTTGCTCTCCACGGGCCAAATTAAGTTAGGCAGTAACAAGCCAATTTTGCAAAAAACCATGTTAGGTTGGATATTATCAGGTCAACTATTAGAAAATAAACATAATAGTGAAAACACCTTGCAGTGCAATTTTAGCTCGAATCTTCATGAGCAGTTTAAGAAGTTTTGGGAACTGGAGGAACCAGTTATGCCTTCTAGTTTTGAATCTAAGGAGGACCAAATGTGTGAACTACATTTTGTAAGTACTTTCACAAAGGACGTTTATGGCAGGTTTATAGTGTCTATTCCTTTTAAAAAATCTCCTGAAGAACTAGGGGAATCTAAATCAGTGGCTCTTAAACGTTTTCTATCGTTAGAAAGGAAATTTTCAAAAATGAGTTTTGAAGCAAGAGTATGTAAAATTTATGAAGGAATATGAGGCGTTGGGTCATATGACAAAAATAAGTGAGATGGTTTCACATAAAGGTCCCACCTATTTTTTGCCACATCATGCTGTGTTAAAAGAGGGCAGTTTGACCTCAAAACTTCGTGTAGTTTTTGATGGTTCTGCGCGTACCAGTTCAGGTTTATCATTAAACGACTTACAAATGGTAGGTTCGGTTTTGCAGGATGATTTGTTATCAATTTTGTTAAGATTTAGAATTCATTCAGTGGTTTTAACTGCAGATATTGCTAAAATGTACCGTCAGGTTCTAATTATACCCGAAGAAAGGTATTTACAACAAATTTTTGGAGGAGGACGTACTAGAGCCTATAAAATATATACTTTAAATACGGTAACATACGGTACAGCATCAGGGTCTTTTTTAGCAATTCGTGCATTGCAACAAATCGGGCATGAATGTAAAGAGACAAATCCAGAAGTTTCCAAAGTCATTTTGAACTCATTTTACGTAGATGATTTGTTAATGGGTACCAATTCTGTAAAAGAGGCATTAGAGATTCAAAAGGGATTAGCGGAAGTCCTAAGAACAGGGAAGTTTGAACTCAGAAAGTGGAATTCAAACGAGCGTTCTATTTTAGAGCATATTAAAATCAGGAATCCTTCTGAGGAATATTTAGAAATTGGCAGTTCGGAAAGCACAAAAACTTTGGGATTATTTTGGTCATCAAACGGCGATTATTTAACATATAGAGTGAAGCAAATTAGTTCTGCAAAGTTTATTTCAAAAAGAAGTATTCTGTCTGATATTGCACAGATTTTCGATCCGCTGGGATTACTAACACCATGTATCATCATAGCAAAAATGATAATGCAAAAATTGTGGCAATATAAATTGAGTTGGGATGAATCTATTCCTGCAGAATTGCATACAAAGTGGAAAAACTTTCGGGATAATCTCTCGAATGTAAACATAGCTCGTTTACCAAGACAAGTTACAATTTCGAACAGTGTCGAAATTGAATTGCATGGATTTCCAGACGCATCGCAACATGCCTATGCTGCAGCTGTGTATATCAGATCAGTTGATGGAAATGGAAATACACTAGTTAGGTTATTATGCGCAAAAACTAAAGTATCTCCTCTAAAGGTAATTACAATCCCTAGGTTAGAATTGTGTGGTGCACTGATTTTGAGTCAATTGGTTGATAAGGTTATTAAAGTATTAGATTTAAAGATTGATAAATGTTTTATTGGTGTGATTCAGAAATCGTACTTTCGTGGATCAAGAGCGAACCAAGTCGCTTAAAAACATTTGTCGCAAATAGAATAACTCAGATTCAATCATTAACAAACGTAAACGATTGGTTATATGTTAATTCAAAAGATAATCCTGCGGACTTAGCTTCTCGTGGTATTGCTCCAGAAAAAATCTTAAATCAAGATATTTGGTGGTCTGGTCCATTTTGGCTTTCTTTTCCGCAGTGTGAGTGGCCTATAAAACAAATTTCATTATTGCAAAATAACCAGGAGTTACTAGAGGTAAAGGTGTAACTTGTTTGCTAGTAAACGAACTATTCATGTCATTTAAGAATTTTTCTACATTTAATAAGGCTAAACGCATAATGGCATATTGTAGTAGGTTCATATGTAATATAAGGTTAGGAGCTGTAAACAAAAACATTGGGCCTCTTACCGTGCAAGAGCTTCTAGAAGCCGAAGTTATTTTAGTAAAATTGGCGCAACAAGAAGTATATGCCCAAGAAATTTCAAAATTTAAACAAAAATTGACAGTCTCAAATACGAGCAAACTAGTGTCATTAAATCCTTTTATAGATGCGAAAGGGCTACTAAGAGTAGGTGGAAGATTAGATTCCTCATTGTATAGTTACGATAAAAAGCACCCAATAATATTGCCTAACAAGCATGTATTAACTAAATTAATAATGTTTGATTATCACGTCTCATTACTGCATTCTGGCGCGCAAACATTGTTAGCTTCTATGCGTGAGAAGTATTGGCCGATTAATGGTAAAAATCAAGCCAAAGGTATTGTGAGATCATGTGTTAAGTGATTCAGAGTTAGACCCAAGGAATAAAATATTTAATGGGCAATTTACCTGCGGCTAGAGTAAAACAAGCATATCCGTTTGAAAATTGCGGAGTAGATTATGCCGGTCCATTTGAATTACGAACTCACAAAGGTCGAGGGTATAAGTCTTACAAGGCATATGTGTGTTTATTTGTTTGCATGGCAACCAAAGCCGTTCATTTAGAGGTCGTGACCGATTTAACCACGGAAGCTTTCATAGCCACACTAAGGCGCTTTTCTGGTCGTAGAGGCAAACCCCCACACATTTATAGTGACAATGGCACCAATTTTGTGGGTGCAAATAGGGAATTGCAAGAGCTGGCTGAATATTTATCAAATGAAATCACTCAAAATCAATTAAATGAAGAATCAGCAACTTTAGGTATTACTTGGCATTTTATTCCTGCACGTTCACCAAATTTTGGGAGCATTTGGGAGGCTGGGGTAGTCCACTAAATCACATTTAGTTAAAGTTTTAGGTAATGTTTCCTTAACTTATGAATTTTTTTCTACAGTCCTAGTACAAATAGAAGCGGTGCTTAACTCCCGACCTCTATCCTCATTATCTGATGATCCAAACGATCCAGATCCTTTAACACCCGCTCATTTTTTAATTGGTCGAAAATTAACGACGGTGCCTGATCCGAGCCTATCACACATTAGCGAAAACCGTTTAAATCTGTATCAGCACATGCAAACAATGGTTCAGCATTTTTGGCGTCGCTGGTCAACTGAATATATTTCTGAGCTGCAGCAGCGACAAAAATAGCGTCAAGTAGGACAGCATTCAATCAGGGTTGGTGATATGGTAGTGATTAAAGATGATAAAACTCCTCCCCTTCAATGGAATATGGGAAGGATTGCTGAAGTGTTTCCTGGTAAAGACGCTATTGTTCGCGTTGTTTCAGTGCGAACCAATCATGGTGTTGTAAAGGTTTCATTGGCTAAGATTTGTATTTTGCCTATCAAGGACAATTTGCCTTGAACATGTATTTTACTTATATATAACATGCATATTTGTTCTCAATTATGTATTAATATTGTTTTTTCTTGTTTCTTTTTTGATACGTTCAATACTTAAGTTTTTGGGTGGGGTCAGTATGTTACAGCTAGAAACTGTACTTTATTGTATTGTATCTTATTATTGTAAAAGAAGGTAAATTTTAGTTTCATACCTGCATAAGGTTTGGGGTAAACGGGGAACAAAACGCTCTCTCTTCCCTCAAGTAGTGTTAAGCAGAACGCGATGGTAACAGCATCTCGTTGTGCAGATGCCATTGTATACAGTTAAAGTAATAAATAAAAAATTATCCTTAGAATTGCCTTTTATTGCTAAAGGTCGCTAAGATAATATTACATACTTTAATACTCCATTTGGATTTTTCTTAATCTTCTTTGGGAATTAAAACACTCATAGTTGTTAAAAATCGTCTTTATTTACGTTTCGATCCATGATCTAGGATCATTGTCAAAATAATAAAACTTTCAAGTTTGACATTTATGACATAAGTTGAAGGTGGCTTTGATTTATTAATGTTTGATTTGAATACATTAGGTGAGAATTTTAAAGTTTAGAAGAATAAGTGCCTTCAATTTGTGTTGCGCCCTGGAAGCGACTTTGAGTTAGCCAATACGCTTAACGTGAAATCAGCTGATTAATTTTTATATAGTTAAATTTCATATAAATTCAATAACTTAAGGATTGGAAAACATTTTTTAACATGTTTCTATTTATACGATTGAGGGGATGGTTATTAAAGAAGTGTGCGTATACGTTACCGTAAGACTTAAGCTGCCGTTTTTTATATTAATCTTGAGAACAAAAACTATCCTATTTCCACGATTTTCAGTGTATGTTATTGTAGTATTCTGAACTTGATGAAATGTCCTCACAGATTCAATACACTCAATAACAATTCTTTATTAATTGTCTAATCGATACAATTACAAATTATTAACTTGACCGAGCTGCTCATTACCGAATGCCGTCATTCGGTCACCAAGGAGGTGACCAGTACCGTGCATTCCCACCCCTGATGATAGCGCATGGATGCTGGGAGGGAAGCGCTACAGAAATACATTACAGTTATAATGTTATAAGTATAATAGATTGCGATTTGGGATCAATTTAGCACCAAAATTTTTTCAAAACTTAAATCAGAGTAATTTTGGAGATGTTTCAGGCATTGTATTTTATTTTGATGTCCTATTAATTTCAGGATCATCAGAAAAAAGCATGACAAAATTTTGAAATTAGTAGTTAGTAGATTTAGAAAACTAAATATAACATTTAACAAAAATAAAATTCAGTATCAGGTAAGCAAAGTAAGAGGTCTGGGCCATGAGTCCTCAAAAGAAGGAATTTAACGGATTCAGATATGGTTAGGGCTGTAACAAATATAAGAGTCCTAAGAATAAAAAAGAACTACGAAGAGTTTTCGATATGGTTAATTATTTTACAAATTTCATACCCAATCTATCGAGTTTAACGGCACCGTTACGTGAATTAATAAAAGATAAAATATAATTTCAGTGACTTCCTTGTCACACAAAAGCTCTAAATGTAATAAAGGATAGACTTTGCACAGCTCCAGTTTTAAGCAATTTGAATGTCGATAAAGAAATTTTCATTGAGACAGATGTATCAAAAAATGGGTTAGGTTGTAGTCTGATGCAGGAAGGAAGGCCAGTTTGCTTTGCTTCTCGGTGTTTAACAGAAGCAGAAAAAATTACTTCCAAATAGAAAAGAAATTTCTAGCTGTAGTTTTTGCTGTGACAAAATTTCACTATTACATCTTTAGTAGAAGAGTAAATATAAAAGCTGATCATAAACCGCTGGTCTCGATTATGAATAAATGTATGGAAAATATTTGTTCAACTAAGTTACAGCGGATGAAAATAAAACTCTTCAAATATGAAATAGTATTAGAATATGTACCAGGTAAATTTGTAAACGTACCGGATTTGATGTCTAGGACATACTTAAAAGATCAGGTGTGTCATAGAAAGTCTGTTATTCTTTAGGGAAAGATTAATAGTACCAAGAAAACTCCAAAAAAGTATCGTAGAATTACTTCATGAAAGCCACCTTCGGGCGGTAAAAACAAAAGCAAAAGCTAAGGAATTATTTTATTAACCTAATAATACAAAGAAATCGAGTTGTTAGTATTAGGGTGTAAACTGTGCGAACGATATGGGGCAGTATGTATGGAAAAATCTATGATATGTCATGAAATATAAGCGCCGACCATTTCAAAAAATACTGCAAATATAGGTAAATATGGCAATAAAAACTATCTAGTAATAATAGTTTGTGTAGGTGGAAGCTTTACCGTTAAAATATAATATGTATCTAGTGCAATCATCGAGAAACTAAAAACAGTGTTTGCCATTCATGACAACCTGATAACATGCCATCTACGTCGTTTGAATGTAGGCAATTTGTGCAAAATTAGGGATTTAAAATTATAACAAGTAGCCCACAGTATCCACAGTCAAATGGAATGGCTGAAAGTGGAATCAAAATTGCAAAAAATATTCTAAGAGAGTGTAATGATTTGAGTCTAGCATAATTAAATTATAGAACGTCGATAGTAGAAAGGTTAGGACTATCACCAGCACAGATACTGTTAGATTATAACGATTCCCGCGCCATATTGTTGCGAAATCGTTTATTACAACATGATTACGCGGTAAATGCATCAAATACAAAACACGTTTAAAAGTGATACAATGATCGGATTTACTTTTAAAATATAAATAAAAGCAATGTACTCACTTAACACGCGCCTTACAGTTATATCTCAGGGCCATCTCGTTGTGGGTCCATCACGCCATTTGCTGAGTCCAAATTTTATTCGTCCACCCTCTTTGTTCGTAGGGGGGACAAGGATAACCAGGTAGAAGGAACGATAGAAGGTAGAGATAAGAAACTTACCACCTGAAAAGAGAAAAGACAGACACGCAACAGCGGTAGATGTTATTCGCTTCAGGTCTCGTAGTTTAATGACGTCTCATCACTCACTCCGCGCACTTGCGCCATTCATTTCGCGCCTGCGCATTCTCTTGCGCAAACGCAACTGTCCGGAATGACGGAAATTGACAAGTTTATTTGAAAATATTCGCGGGAATGTATTTACATATTTAACAATGCACATTACCAAATTTCGAATGTAACAAGATAGGAGCTTAAAACAAAATCATCAGCTTTAAATTGTTGTTGCAACAAGAGTCTGATGCCTTGCTTTAGGTAAAACATGAATTAGAAAACAAACAAAGATTAGCAGAAAAGTATTATGATCGAAAAACAAGATCGGTCTGAATTGTGTGTAGGAGATAATGTAGCACTTAAGAAGGATAGAATTTGGGAGCCAGGACAAATAGTAGAAAATCACCCTAGCCATAGATCGTATAGGGTAAGAGAGAGAAGGGAAAAGTTTTACGTAGGAATAGTAATCATTTGCAGTTTTCGTTAAATAAACCAACATAGGTGATAATTGCAAGTTAGATATAACCCCGGATTATAATAAGGACAAAAAGATATTACCCCTAGTCCAAGTAGTCAAGATGTTCATTCAAGCAGTGATAATGTAATGCAATGTGAAAATAGAGTGAGAATGCAGGACAGACCTCGGGGTGTAGTTCCCCCACCAATTAGATTTAAAGATTGTTTTTAAGGGAGAAGATGTTATGTATACATTGTCACGTGGGAGTATGGGAGACACATCCAACGTGTAACGGTGAGTTAGTTATAGTTATGTATGGATGGGGCGAAGCACCAGCAAGTTACTTGGAACTTAACTAATAATAGAGAGTTATATTAAAATGTATAATTGTATTAATTATAACAATACTGAAGCACATATATGAAACATTTACATAGTGTAAAAACCTTCCCAAAAATAATGAATACCCTTCTTTGATTACCTTAACCTAATTTACTATCTTCATTCTAGTATTTATATAAAACGGAAATTTGAAAAGTCTTTTAATCTTTCTTGGGAATAAAACCACTTATATTTGTTAAAATGATATTTATTTATGTTTAGATCTATGACCTAGGATCTTGTCAAAAAGGTCTTGCTAACCCTATACTTACACATTATCCACAAATAGTGCTTGACAAGTAATTAAAAAAAAAATAGTAACGGTAAATAACCATCAGTAACTACGCTACGAGTCGAAATGCGTGTTTTTCGTTACTCAAATAACGTCAAACGTCACACTTTACATAGTTTATTCTAAATTTTTATATAGCTGGAAATTTATATCTTAAAAATAGATACCCGAACAAAAAAAAACTGTCTTCATTAGTATATTCCGCAAGTTTGAGTGACGTAGGTTTACTTTCAACACATTGATACCTGAATTTGTGCGATGAACAACCGGAAAAACTTATTCAAACAACCCAGACACAATTCTTCCTGATGTAGGTCATTAAAGCGGCGCAGCCAAGAAATAGGAATCCTTACAGATTGTCCGAACGTTCCTATGTATTCCCACAACTAGTTATAGAATCACATGACACAGCATACCAAAATCTTTTCTCAGAAACTAAGTGAATCAAATTCAGTAACGGTGGACGGAGTAACTCTTCACTTTCCTTGACCAGTAGCTAGTAACAGATCATAATCTGACTGAGGATATATGTCTATACATATTACGTAGTGATGAGCTGAACCAGTTGAAGGCGACTTTGCACAAATTGCCGTAAATAATTTCGTTATTGGAAAAATTCCATCTCTCAAAGTAACAGCTTCATACCAACTAATTTCAGAACCCATGTAATAAATCTATCAATGAATTGCCATAGGAATATCTCTTAATTCGGATCTAAAATAAAAGTTCCACAACGAGTTCATCGAATATCTCACATTAGAAACTCAACGCTAAAAACAACTCATCATCATTTTGTTTTCGACCTTACTTAAGGTCGGTTTGACGCAGCTCTAACTTCTTTCTTATTCTGTGCTAATCGAAAAAGCTCTACATACCCTTCACAACCTAAATTTCTAGTAATTTGACTAATATAGTTTGGTCTAGGTCTTCCTGTATCCTTCTATCTTTCCTCTCCACCTGGCTCTACATAAATATTAGCAACCTGATGGTTGTTAAAGAACTCTAACATGGTTACATGATTACCATTTATAAGGAAATGAAATATAACGTGGTTATCCGCTTCAAAAAAGGAAAAGTGTTAAATTATATGTTATGGTAAGGCTTAAGCAACGAATCGCTGTCAACATGCCAGACCGCTACCTAATTGTGAGTTATGTCATGGTGACGTTTATTAAATTATATGTTATGGTAAGGCTTAAGCAACGAATCGCTACCAACATGCCAGACCACTACCTAATTGTGAGTTATGTAATGGTGAAGTTTATTAAATTATATGTAAAGGTAAAGCTTAAGCAACGAAACGCTACCAACATGCCAGACCGCTAACTAATTGTGAGTTATGTCATGGTGACATTTAGTTAACTGATTTTTATTTATTTTTTTTTGTTTTGTTTTCGAACTTAAAGTCGGTTTGACGCAGCTCTAAATTTTTGTCTATTCTAAGCTAGTCTAAAAAGGTCTGCATACCCTTCACAACCTAAATCTTTAATAATTTGACTAATACAGCTTTGTCTAGGCCTTTCTACTCTATTTTTATTTGGTAGTCTATAATCTAAGACTTTACTAAATAGTCCCTCATGTCTTAACTGGTGCCCTACCAACTGATATCGAAAAATACATTTGATAAAACACGTCACTAAATGATTTAGCTATCGAAAACCACGTTTAAAGGTATTATTATCTGTAAGAAAGTTACTGGATTGACGGCTATATCCAAATTACAAAAGATCTCAGTATTTTGTTAATAATAATAAAGTCTTAGGTTTTCGCGTTATTAAAATAGAATAGATTTAAAATACATAACTTTGTTTATAATAATAATCCCAGATTTTACGGCTAACTCGAAAAAATTTGAAGTACCTTAAATTTTATAACTGAATATTTAACACAAATTCTACAGGATGATGAATAAGGAACCGTTTCAATTGACAAAGGCTGCGGGATTCTCTAATACATGCAAATAACCTTAAATACGGTACACGAAATATGAAATTGTAAATTAAATATGAGCCAAATTATTTAGGTATAGGGATGGAACGTAACAAAAAATAAAAAGTTTTTCGCGATTGAATATTTGTGACAGTACATAAGCAGTTTGATCGCTATTTATTCTTACTCCAATTAAATTTGAATTGGCAGTACTTTTAAATTACCTGAAAATGTTGGTTAAGCATTATCTAACCAATTCCTATTTGTCTGTGCATTAAATTAATAAATGATGAATTACCGAAGTAAATTAATTTCAATCACTTATATGTCAAAGGAAGTGTTTTTCGATGAGCAAAAGATTTTCAATATGGTTTTTATTGTTTTAGTTGTTAGATAATTACATTTAACGTTTTTTTCAGTGACGACCAACAGTAAATACACTTTCAATATATTCAATTACGAAAAAAAGCTTAAAGTTATTATACGTTTAACCCCCAAGAGCAATTTATTACGCCTAAATGAGGTCGCAAATTATTGCCATCAAACGGCTACAAATTTATATACAAAGAAAGTAATTAAAAAATAAACAAAAGTTGTAGTTAAGGCATGCCTTCGCTGATGTCTAAATCTGGAACAGGGTTTCATGGTAATCCATTTCTTATGTTTTGTCAGAATTTTTGCAGTGAAGTGGACTGTTGAACTACAACTTTAGCGAACAGACGATATTAAGATAATAAAAAGGTAATTAAAAGACAGGTAAGGATTGACGGGTACATCACACTGTAATAAATACGCACTCGCGCTTAATACGTCGATATCGTTTGGTAGTTGACGGTAAAATGTTTAAAACGCGCCTTTCCCATAAACTCGCCGTTAATTCCACCCACCATAAACACGTTTCACATTGGTTAGCGCGATGGCCACACATTGTTTCGACCAGGGAAACTGTGTGTTTTAACCAATACACCGATAAATTAAGGGTTTTTGACCTCGGTTTATATAAACCCAGAAACCACAAACTTTACATGCTGTAACCTAATTAAATTAATGATGAAATAAAAGCTTTCCCTTTTTTGATTATAATAAATCGCCTATTCCTAATATTAAAACGAAAACTTTGTGCAGTCAGAAGGCGTAACAAAATGCGGCGATTGTAAACTATTGTACAGTACAATAATCTACAATTTGTACGCAACTGCTTAATTATAGATTGTTCACCTTGATTTTGTAGTAACGTCAAAATATTAGAAAACGCTACTATGAACTTATTTTCCGTGAATATACATAATTAATGAATTCTGTGAATTGGATATTAGACGTTATATTTACTAGAAATCAAATGGAGAGGCGACTTTTCCCGGATTGCCTCATATATTGAAAGCTATTGAAAATGAATTCTTAAGTTTTAAATTCTCAATTTAAATAATTTAAATAAAGTTGGATTGACATTTATTACTTTAGATGATTTAACAGAGAATTATTGTAGAAATATGTGTATTAAATTTAATATGTAGCGTGTGCCTTAAAATAAAATAAAAATACCGTATTACGATATTGTTATTACAATATACAGTAAATTATAAAACTTTCTGTTATTTAAAAATTATTAACTAGTACTGAAACTAACTAAACGGTATAAAAAATATAAGTTCTTATTGGTTCTTAGGCAAGAAAAATTGAACGCTGCTGTTGTGAGAAGGTGTAGTGAATGTAGATCCACCGTATAACTTAAGGCACGCGGAGAAACATTTAATCAATTGCAGAACTCTAGGTCCTAAGACTATTATTTAGCATCTTACTAGATCTAGCAGCAGAAAATCTATGGTTACAGTGGTATATAATAAATAGCTATTATTTGAATTATGATCCAGTTCATCAAAGCAAAGATGTTCAAAAAGGGCTTACAAGGAAGTTCTAGCTTTGATAAAGAAACCTAGTGTAAAAGCTCAAATAATTGTTAAGAAAAGAGCCAATCTTGTAACAGAATACAGTATTTTCTGGCAGAATGGCTTATGATCAATCGTCTTACGATAAAAGTAAAGAACATATTATCAACGTTGGTGAAGCTTAACAATTCAAACTAACAATCACATATTGCTCAATAAATGGAAGTGGTTGAAACTGAATAAATATTTACCTGATGATGGTGTAACATTTAAAGATTATTGTTAGCACTTATTTCCTATACAAAGCTTTTTCGGTGAGGATAAATATCCGACAAAAATTTTAAGGACAGTGTTTTCTACATCTACTAGTTTTAACCCATAGCGAAGTGGGTATGAACGAATGTGAAATTAATGCGAGATTTTAGTAATTGATCACTCTGTGTTAATTTATCTAATCAAAAAACACCCGAGCCTGTCTTTTATGGATACATTTCTTTCTTACTCAAAATTTTCCATCAGCAATTTTGCTTGAAAAGCTGATATTTTGACTAAATTACTGACTAGACAAACTGTTTTGCTGTAAAGAGAAACCTATCCGATAAAAAAATTTCATGTTTTTACTATTGATAATTCTAAGGCTTGATTTATTATACAACGTTTACGATAAAGTTAATTACTCAATATTACATCAGTACTTCTACATTATTCTATGTCAGGCAAAGATAAGTATATTATTGTTTTATAGGTAATAATATTTTATTGTTATTACCAGTTCAGTTACCTCAACGACATGTAGTTATTTATTTCTGTTATTATTAATATTAACTGGCATTACTTTCATGACGGCCTAAACTTTGTAATTGTCATAAAATACGAGTCTTTATAAAAATAATTCTGTGATTAAAATAAAATAATATCATAAATGCATTCCTTAGAAATTTAACAAGTATAATTAAAATGTCCACTCTAAACGGACCTGCACCTTGACGAAGTTCTAAAATACTAGAACAGGTAGAATGGCTTGCGCGTTTCAATGAGCTAAAAAACCGAACTATAAGTTTAACCAAATTAGAGGAGTCTTTAGTGAGGAACCAGACTAAGACAGGTCCCCGAAAGAGGATAGCAGCTTTTTCGGTACTTAGAGTAGCAGAGTCCATAGGGGTCGGTATGGCATTCTAAGACACACTACTGCGCTGTGGAAGGCAACGGGAAACCATCACATTACCTTCCAAGTACACTGCGTACAAAAATTGTTAATAAACATGATGGCATCCTCTGGGGTAAAAAATTCCGGAAGTAAAATAGTCCCCCATTCGAATCTCCGTTAGGGAATTACTTCGGGGGATGTGATCCGAAAGTATAGAACAAGATCCGTGAACATTCTGCGAGTCGGAGCGTGGAATGCCAGAAGTATGAAACAAGTAGGTAAGCTAGAGAACCTGAAACTCGAAATGGATAGGTTAGCACTAGACATAGTAAGAATCGGGGAAGTCCGCTGGCCAGAGGCGGAGAATTTTTGGAGTGGAGACTTTAGGAAATTCGGGGGTGGATAGTTATGCGAAAAAGATAGGACGACGTGTAGAAAACTACTTACAAAAGAACGAAAGAGTACTCATGGTTAGATTTGAATCTAAACCGGTAAATACAGTAATAATACAAGTAAACATGCCCACCTCTAGCTACAGTGAGGAATACGTAGAGGAGATCTACAAAGATATCGAAGACATACTAAGATACGTAAAAGGACATGAAAGTTTAATAATTACGGGAGATTTCAATGCAGTGGTAGGTGAGGGTAGGGAAGGAGCGATAATAGGTTTATTTGGTTTAGGCACGAGAAATGACAAAGGAAATAGGCTGGTAGAATTTTGCAACAAGAACAACTTAACAATCACAAATACATTATTTCAACATCATGCTAGAGGACAATACACGTGAAAGATGCCAGGAGATATAGGAAGTTATCAAATAGATTACATTATTGTTAGACAACGGTTTAGAAATCAAGTAAAAGACTGTAGAAGCTACCCGGAAGCAGATATAGACACTGACCACAAGAGCGTAATTATGAAGGCCGCACTTAAATTTAAAAATATGAAAAAGAGGAACGGAAAAAGGCACTTTGATTTTGAGAAGCTGAAAGATAAGGATATCCACGAAAGATTTGAAAAAAAGTCAAATGAATTGCTGAAAGATATCGGGAAAATATCTGATACTAAGGAAGTAGAAACAGAATGGAATAACATTAAATCCAGCTTGGACATGGCGGCCAGAGATATTCTGGGGTATACACAAAAAAAAAGAAACCATGGATAACAAAGGATATCCTGAATTTAATAGAAGTAAGACAAAAATACAAAAATAAATCAGACGAAACAGGAAAACAGAGATACAAAGCTATAAAATGGGAAATTATTCGAAAATGCAGGAAAGCTAAAAAACAATGGATTGATGAAAAGTGCGAAGAGGTACAAACGAAGATGGAAATAGGAAAGACAGACGAAGCATACAAATTAATTAGAATGAATTTTATGGACATAAACCGTATAGCAAAAATATAAGGGATGCGAGAGGAAACGTCATTATAGAAAATGTAAAGAAAGTAGCTATATAGCAGGAATATATAGGGAATTTATATTCAGGGGAGGAACTAACAGCATTAGAACAGGAATCAGACATTGAAAATGATAACCTAGGATATCCCATACTTAGATGAGTTTGAATTACCATTAAAGGGTCTGAAAAATGGTAAGGCGCCGGGTATAGATAAGGTGCAAGCAGAAATTCTAAAAGCCGCTGGACAAGCAGTAACAGAACGTCTCCTCCGACTTGTAAGCTATATGTATGAGGCAGGCGAGATACCCAAAGATTTCAAACGTAGCATCATAGTAACTATACCAAAAAAAAAAGAGGCGCGGATAGATTTGAAAATATTCGAACAATAAGCTTGACAGCACACGTTTCAAAAATATTAACTAGAATTGTACAAAGACGAATGGAAAAACGAGCTGAAGAAATACTGGGAGAAAATCAATTTGGGTTTAGGCGAAACAGGGGAACACGGGAGCCTATTTTAGCTCTGAAGGTGATAATGGAGAAAACAATAGAGAAGGGGGAAACGGTATATATAGGATTTGTAGCATTCGACGATGTAAAATGGAAAAAAATGTTCGAAATACTCAAAAAGATTAAAATGAGTTTTAAGGATAGACGGATAGTGCATTGCTTATACAAAAAGCAAACAGCGGTAATAGAATTAGAGCAAGAAAGTTGAGAAGTAAATATTAGGAAAGGGGTGAGACAGGGATGTGCCTTATCCCCATTAATTTTTAACTTGTACATAGAAGAGGCAATGAATACTGTCAAATGCAAGTAGACATTTGGAATTAATATGCAGGGACAAAAGATTGATATGCTTAGATTTGCAGATGATATAGATGTATTAGCATCTAGCAAAGAAGAGTTAGAAGCTGCTCTTAATGAAATGGAAATAGTTCTAACACGGAGAGATATGGTATGAAAATTAACAAAAATAAAACTAAAGTTCTAGTATGCAAAAGAGGGGAAAATAAATCAAAAACAAGAATACAAATATGTAACGAGAACTTACAAGAAGTGAAGGATTTTTGCTACCTAGGAAGTCAAATAACGCAAGATGGGAAAAGCACAAAAGGCACAAGGTCGTGCTACATTTAACAAGAAAATGCAACTACTTTGTTCAAAGACAACAAACATCGAAACAAGGAAAATATTGCTTAAAGCATATGTATGGAGCACAGCACTGTACGGCTGTGAAGTCTGGACAGTAGGAGAAGCAGACAAGAAAAAGGTAGAAGCCTTTGAAATGTGATGCTAGAGACGTATGATGAAGGTACCATGGACAGACAAAGTTAAAAACATAGAAGTCCTAGAAATGGTAAGGGAAGAAAGAAGTATGTGGAAAACAGTAAAAAATAGGAGAGATAGGATGATAGACCACATACTAAGACTTGAAGGAATAGTGTGGAATATATTCGATGCAGAGATAGGAAAAAAGAGAAGTAGAGATAGACCTAGGTTAGACTACTGCACACAGAAAGTGAAAGATGTAGGCTGTGAGAATTTCAGGGAAATGTGTAGGCTAGCTCAGAATAGAAATCAAGGGAGGTACGCTTCCAGCCAGTCGCAAGATGTAAAAACTAATGACAAAAATAATAACTGTACTTAAAAATGGTGATTATTATAAACAACTACAGATATTGGTTTAGCAATACTCTCAACTAATATTAATTGTGCGAAAGGATGTACTGGAAAACATTAATGCGGCATATGTCTAAGTGTTGGGGGATCCTTGGTAGCCACAGGCTGCTTACACCCCTTCACATACTGTTCATTTACATTTCCAATGCTCCACCCGTAGGTACTACATTGGCCAGGAGGCGAGTTTTTGTTGCCTGGAAATTTAGAATTTTGCCGAACCCTTGCCGTTCCAGGCAAGGTAGCGATCTTTAACGTGCGTGACAACACTCACACACGGGACCTCCATTTAACCTGTCATCCGAACGAGGGCGTAATTTTTGTGAAAAATGCTCACCTGTCATTTTTCAAGCAGTCGGCCGTGTCGGGATTTGAACCCAGGACCTTGGGATCCGTAGTCTTACGCTTACTACATTAATCCACGGCGACGCCCCCCTTCACATACATCTGAATATCGAGGAAATAGGGTGTTTAACTGTAAAACAATAGAAGATGATAGAACTGCATCAAACAAGAAAGAACAGCGGCTGTGCTCAAAGACAATGAACATAGATACAAAAAGAAAACTGTTCAAAGCATAGTGTGGAATACAGTACAGTACGTTTATGAAATAGGGGCAGTAGGAAAAGCAGACAGAAAAAGATAGAAGCCTACTGGAATGTTGTGCTTCAGATGTATAGGGATGGTAGCATGGACAGACAAAGCTAATAACAAATAGGTTGTAGAAAAGATAGAGGAATAAAGATATTTGTGGAAAACTAAAAAATAGGAGAAATAGAAGAACAGGATACGTTCTAAGGCATTTCTGGGGAATAGTACGGGATATATTACATGTAGTGATAGGAAAAGAGAGGTAGAGGTAGATCGAGATCAGACTCTCGCACACAGATGATGATAGATGCAGACTGTGCAAATTTCAGGAAATGTGTAGGTTGGTTCAGACTAGAAAGCAATGAGGGTACGCGTCAAACCAGTTCGAGAACAGAAGACCTAATGATGATGAATTAAAATGTAAAAATGAAACTGTACATGTACATGTTATTGAAAACCTCTTCATATGGTTTAAAAACGAAATAGAACCGTAAGAGAAAACTACATCAAAACAATATGAATTAAGATTAACAATTGACATATGTAACAGCGCTATCTCGTAACCGTAAAAGCTGTAACTATTATGAAGATTAATGATCACTTTTACTTAAAATTCATCATATTTATTTAAATTTTAATTCGTATCACTTTACGAATCATAAACATTGTCGTCTGCATCAGCATTAATGATTAATGGACGCACTTCTTCTGTATCAATAAATTACTTCTGTATCTCGCCAGCTCTTAAATTCTGTTCTATAAAGAAACAGTTTTCGCCTACAGTTCAGCTCGAAAGAGCTTATTTCCAAGTTGCGAATGACTTTTCTACAGACGTGCCACCGCTTCCGACAATATATCGATAATTTACCTGTGTGATATCCCATATACGTTCAATAGGGTTAAAACTACAGTGATATACAAGGTGTTTCAAAAAACTTAGCATAAACGATTCGGCCGATTGAACTCTAAAAAATAAATAGAGTTTGCTTAATACACATATGCCCTACGACTCTATACTTTTGTGTTACCCAAGATCCGACCATTAGCATAAGTAGAATTCCTTTACAAACAAATACATCATCTATTAGTGTATGCACTCAAAAAAATATTTACTTCAAACAAATATAATAATCTTTTTTTAAGTATAGCGTAACTTCATATATGAGCAAAGATACTGTAGTATTATTTCAAGCACATTGTTTATTCAAGGTCCAAGATCATAAGTTACTTCAATCAAATGCTGTGTATATTTAATTCTAGGTGGCAGTAAGTTTTAAAATAAATAAATGTATTGTCTTTTTATGAGAGTTGTTAAATCTTGAGGCTAGTAAGTATTAAATTTAATTTAAATACATGTATTTCTTCTTTTCAGAGAGCAGTATTTTTTAAACAAGTACTTTAAGATCTTCAAAGTAAGGAACAGTAGTTTTACGTATACTAAAGGATTGTCTTAAGTCAAGTATCTAGATAGTTCCCTAAAGTATATCCTATATTTAAGTTAAAATGCATTATCTTTTAACCAAAATGGCGACAGAACGTCAAACAAAACAAATAAGCCACATAATACATGCTATATATAAATAAATATAAAGTGTAAATATAAAATATAAATAAATATAATTATGTAAATATATAAATAAATGTTTAATAAGCGTTAAGCATATAGCAGTGCACAAAATAGCGAAAGCATCACCCTATTTATCAGGTGCACTCGCACAAGCATTATGTCGGCTAGCGCCTTTACACACCAAACGTGCTTCTTAAATTATTTCAAAACTACTAATTAATGTAAATCAATGCTTGTGCGAGTACAGCCGCCACAATTTAAGTCTTACCTCGATAATAAAATTCTCCAGCATCCGAAGATCTGGTCGTCTGTAACTTACTTCTAAAGGTGGGACGGGGTGCACTGCTAAAGTCCTGGTGGGTATGCACTAAATGTTTTTGGGGATCACAATCACTATCACTATCACTTCACTTTCAAGTCCTGGGGATGCGCGGTTGCACTCTGTTTTATTATCCTTGTTTACTTTATTGATTTAATTTAATGAGGGTTTATGATTTATTTGTTATTGTTTATTTGGTATTATTTATTCCCGATTTTCCGCACATAATTATGAAGATAGGCAGTGATTGTATTAATGGAGTGGGGTTTCTCGTGCATATTGGACATTTTGGTATAATTATCTTTTTTTTTTTTTTTTTTTTTTTTAATATCAGGTTTTGGTTATGCTTGTATCCTTACTCACGCCAAGTCAATCTAAAATTTTCAATCCTCCCACCAACCCCACCGAATTTTTACACGCGGTCGTCATTGATTGTCTAATCTCGCGACCCTTCCCGCGAATTCTTTTAAGGCTGTCCAGAACGCCTTCTGGTTAACCACTTCCCGACTTCCTCTAGGCTCTTTGGCCATGCCAGACCTAGGATAGCTAGTTTGCTATCAGCCAACCCTCGATTTCCCGCCTCAAGCGGGCAGTCGAAGAGCACGTGCTCTGCGCTTTCCGCGCCCTCACCGCATTCGCAGCGGTCGCTGTTGGTTAGACCGAACCTTTGTAAATACGCCTTCAGGGCGCCGTGCCCTGTTATCAACTGCACCATTTTGTGATCGAGCTTAACCTCGATCTTACCTCTGGCTTCTATGCTCGGTATGAATTTGTGGGTCAACCTGCCCGTGGCAGCGTTGTTCCACCTCTCTTCCCATTGTCGAATTGATTTTTCGCGCAGCTTTCTTTTGATTAAAGACCTCGGTATCGACGAATGTGATATTCGAAAGTCGCCCGTCGCGGCCTCTTTAGCTAATTCGTCAGCCCTATCGTTTCCTACGTTACCATTGTGCGACCTGACCCAACAGAACTTTAAACGTCGAAACTCTAGCGCCGTACGCGCTATCCTCCAGACGTCCGCTTGGAGATCTGTCGAGGTGTTCATGTTTGTTAAAGCCGTTAGCGCCGATTTACTATCACTGATTATATAATACTCGTCTCTGCCCGTATGGTTTATTACGTAATCGATAGCCTCTCGTATGGCTACCAATTCGCACTGGAAGATAGTGCACCAGTTCGCGAGTTTGGTTTGAAACCGAAACACCTCCCTTTCCTGCTTATACACGACAAACGCCGCGCCTGCTTGCCCATCGTCCATACGTGAACCGTCCGTATAAATTCTGATACCCATCGCGTCCTCATCACCTTCGACAAACTCGATCCTCTAATATTCAGCCGGGTGCCCTAACTCAGATACAACAATCTTTCTTGCAATTTCCTATTACCAAGATTAAGATCTTCGATAATTTCGCGCCCTTTTCCTATATTTATTAATCGTCTATCTCTAATCTCCTAACGACATATTCGATAGGAGAGACCTACTGATCACCAGGACAGCCTCCGTGGAGGTGGTCCTGTACGCCCTCGCCGCTTTTACCGCGGTTATGCGTTGTACGCTCGTCAATTGACGCATCTCCCGGACTTTACAACCTTCTGCCCATACAGAAGCTGCGTACAGTATTGCCGGCTCAATTGCTCCGGCATAAACCGTCCTCAGCGATTCGCCCCTGAAACCCCACTTTATTTTAGCCGCCGCCATCATTTTATTTGATATTTCGCCGCCCTTACTTTTTACGTATTGTACGTGCGCTTTCCAATTTAATTTATTGTCGATCTTGACGCCGAGGTAGGTAATACAATCTTTAAACGGGATTTTCTCCCCTCCTAGCTCTAACCTAGGAGGTCTCTGTCCTGGTTTCGTGCCGAAATAAAGCGCCTCTGACTTCGCCGTGTTAAATTTTAATTTTACCGCCTGCGACCATTCGTGTAATTTATTAAGCGCCTCGTTCGGTTTTGTGCGCATATCCATTAACAATCTCGATCTTACAATTAAAAGTGTGTCATCTGCAAACCCAACGATTGAGCATCCTGCGGGCAACTTGACCCTAAAGATGCTCTCATACAACAACTTCCAAAATGTGGGACCAGAACATGACCCTTGCGGGCATCCCCTTTCCACCTCACGCGACAGAACTTCACCCGGAATTTCAACCTGTGCTAATCGCCCCGAGAAATAGCTCTTGACCAAAGACATCAAGTTTCGCGGACAACCCCTACGATCTAACTCGCAAACGATTAATGGCCACCAGGCAGCATCAAATGCTCCTGAAATGTCCAAAGCAACAACGACACAGTACTCTTTGGCATCTCTTGCCTGCTTAATTTCCCCGACAACGAACTCTAACGCGTCGATAGTCGACTTGCCCTCCACGAAACCAAACTGTCGGTTATTAAAACCGCCGCTGTCTCGCACTAGGTGTTCAACACGCGTAGTCATAACGCGATCTAAAACTTTCCCCAGCACCGGTAGCAAGCTAATTGGACGATAGCTGCCCGGATCTGACGCATCCGCCTTTTAGGTTTGGGTATAAATTTCACATTCTGGATTTTCCAGCAACGCGGAAAAACGCCCTTTCTAAACAAAGATTAAACAACCCAACAAAGACACACGGGGCTAACAGGCACGCCTGCAGAGCTGCGTCTGAAGTGATTCCATCATGCCCCGGTGCCTTCTTAGGGTTCATCCTCCTAAGAGCCCTGACGACCTCGTGAACTAGGATTGCCTTATCGGCACCTGTTCCTTGCGCCTTTGCAGCTTCCCGACGTATTAAATCGTGCGACCCTTCATCCCCTCGGGATTATCCGATGGGAAAAATTTCTCTAGTAAATATTCCGCTGTGGTTTTAAAACCTTCCGTGTATTCGCCATTTGTTTTCTTTATATTACTGAGCGCGATTTTTGTTGTTTTCCTCTAATTACGCGGTATGCGGTTCCCCAGGGTTCTTTCTCTGAGTTTTGCGTGCAGAATTCTTTAAATTTATTCGTTCGCGTTTCTTCTATTAATATTTTATATTCGCGGTAACTTTGATTATATTCTATTCTCCGTTGTTCTCTTATATCTCCCGAGGCGCGTTGATAGCGGCGCCTTAGGTTACGCGTTTCTGCCCGCTTGGTGGTTAGTTCCCGGGTCCACCAGGGTACGCTGTCTTTAAATGTTTTCTTTTCGGCATGGAATACGACGACGCGTCTACCACCGCGTCGTTTAATTTTTTCGCGAGTGTTTCTACTTCGTCTGCCTCTCGGCAGTTAAATAGCTCATTTTCGAGCACAGGATACTTTCGCCAAATTTTTGTTTAAATCGCTCCCAATTTGCTTTTTATTACAGAACCGCGGAAATACAGTTAGCTGCTCGTTTGCACTTGTTTTGGTTTCAACGTCCCATGTTATTAATTTATGATCAGAGAGCGTTTCCTCGTCCGACCTTAATTTCCAATTACAAATCGTTTCTAACATTTCGTGCGAGACTGCAGTAATATCTATAAAACTGCTGCCTCTATGCGTCTCAAACGTAGGTAAATCATTAGTGTTTATCACACTAAGATCCCATTCCGTAAAAGATCAGCAACCTGCGAGCCTCTATCGTCTTCGATAGGGCTGCCCCATAGTGGCGACTTGGCATTAAAATCTCCCCAATGACTAGATTTTTATTTCTGCCGATTTTACGAATAATATTATCTACTTCATTTATCAAGTCTTCGGTTTGGGGATTTTCCGCCGGGAATCGACCGGCGGGAGGTACACGCTTATTACATAGAACGCATTTTCCCTGATTTGATTTCGGCCGTCGTTACAAACTCGTTCGATAAATTATTTAATATAATTCCGGCGCACGTTCCATTATTTATTATTATCCGCTACGCGGTCGTTCACTATTCGCGTTTAAGACGGTAACCCCTCCCAAAACCTGTTATTTTGTGGCCATACAGGTGCGGTTCCTGTATAAACCCGATGTCGATATTATTTTCGATGAATAACTTTACGAAGTTATTTGTTGCCCTCTACCTTTCCCGAGATTTAGTTGCGCGAATTTAATCTTCTTGCTTCTTATGGACTTTGTTTTATCTTCACAGTCCATAATCGATGTTTCGTGTGATTGCGTGCTTCAGACGTTGCATCGTGGGGCATCTACTCGACTTGGCGTCGTGGCGCGTATCGACCTTCGCGCCACCGCCAGTTCTGTCGTTTGCCCTAGCGCAAACCACACAGCAGGGGACTGCCTTCCGGCAATTCTTGAATTCATGCCCGACCTCGGCACAGTTACCGCACCACTGTACCTTCTCCTGCACTCCATCGATCGATGGCCGTACTCGTAGCACCGGTAACACTGGGTCATCGAGAAGTGGTCCCGGGCCCATACTCTTCGCCACCTGAGGTTAATAGCATCAGCTAATATACGTCTTCGAAGTGTGGGGGTCACTTCGAAGACTACGTTGGCGAAGGATCTCTAGGGCCCTTTCCGCCAAACCTGAACTTCTCTCTCAGGTGGTCTTCTAGCTTCAAATCACCGAAACGGGGATTCTGGCTCGCAATCAACCGCACGAGCTCTTCAGCCTTCATCCCCGCTTCGACCCCCGGAAGAACGACCCGTGGACGTTTCTTCTCGATGGTCTTCGCCACGAGTTCCTTGCAGTTCCCGCCGACCTTCAACTGCAGTTTCTTGGCGTCGTCGCGACCTGCGCACTCTACAACGGCACCGCCCCGGCGCGTCCTACGAGCTCCGACAACAACAAACCCATCTCGAGCGGGATCGACCTTCTGCTTCAGGGTCGTCATCACGTCGTCCTTCTGGCCTGGCCTGGCGTCGACCCTGACAGCAAACGTAGGCAGATCCTGAAGCTGCAGCGGCGTAGGAGACCTTGCGTTGCACCGACGCACCCTGACTCTGGCCTCCTGAAACGACAGAATTCACCGCCGGACTTCCCCAACAACACTTGCTCTCTGAACCATCTAAACAAAGACGCAGCGCCCTAACCATACCTATCAGTTGGTTCGTCACGTCACGGATATCATCCACGGCGTGCCGAACCATCTTCCTATCCTCCACGACGATAGTGGCGGAGGTCGTCGGCACCTTCCGATAGACGGCAGCGTGCGCCTTCCTCACCCTAAACTTTAAGAGTTCCAGCTCATCGAGGTCGCTAGCATTAACGCCTGACTCGAAGTAGCGGGCAATTCTGGCGCCGCGACCACCACAGGAGGCCAGACTCTCAGACACGACCGCCGCAGACGCAGGCTCCTTCCCTACCTCCTGTACCTCCTCCTGAGTTTCTAACAAGAAGTCCTTTAGCACTACCTTAAGCTGTTTCCCCAACAGCGCCCTTCCGCCACCTAGCAGACTCCGACCGATCGCCCATCTTCCTCCTGGGCAGCGGCTCCTCATCGCGGTGGACCACCATGCTGACAAAACTAGCAATTAAATACCACCTAAAACGCAGCTCAAAAACGTCCTAACCGTTACGACGCTAAAAGAACGACGCTAGAAGAACGCAAAACGTTGGTCCAATAAAATGTTTTGTTTAAAGGTGAACCGTAAACAACCTTGTATTTATTAAAACTTCAACCGCCCAATTAAATATCAAATTTTAACAAAATACAACAAGCACTAAGCGTCAAAATAACAACTAGAATCAAATAAATTTCCTAACGCAATAAAAATATCTCGATTTAAAATGTACCGTAAAGAACGCTATTTATTTATTTTAAATTTTTAAACCGCCAAATCAAATTTAAATAAACTAATTACTCAAAATATTAAAATATCTAATTTATAAATAAGAACACTTTATTTTTAAATGTGTAATTAACAAAATAAGGTCGAGCGCAATCGGAATGTGGTAACCGGAAATGACCTTTCACTTAATCGCTTGGTAACTAGCACAACCCGTAACTGTTACACCGCTTAATTACACCAAAATCGATTTTAAAGGAACTTTTAAATACGCGTGAACTTAAATTACGGAAAATTTATATTAAAATTGTTTTAAAATTTACAGTTTTGAGTTATTTATTTGATTTAAAAGGGCTTAGATTTTTGTTTTTCGGTTATTATTTTATTATACGCGCACTATAAAAATTCACACACTTTAGTTGTTTTACCCGGTTTTTACTTGATTTAGGCGGATTTTATTTTAAATTTATTATTAAAAATGCCTTTTAAGTTATTTCGAAATTGTTTTGAGTATTAGTTGAGTAGACCTTTGTTTTATTAACCCGAAATTTATTTAGATTATTTTAAAACGCGGATTTGGTTTAAATTACAAAGAAGACGCGATTTATTTATTTTATTTAGTTTAATTCTTTTTAAAATTTTAATTTGGTGTAATTCTTTGAAACGATAGACAAATTATCAAAATCAATTAACGAAACAGATGAAACTTTCCAACAGGGTATTTTTTCATTATCACTAGGCTCTTGGAAATGCTAAGTAGAGACGCTCAAATGGTAAAGCACTTTTTAGAAGTTCCCTTGCCTCCTGTTATTGTTCGGACGAGCACTGTGGTCTTCATGTATAAAAATGTTTCAAAGGTAGCAAGAATAACGAAAATGTTTTGAAACTTTATTATTTTTTAAAATAAGGATAACGTTAGTAAAGCTTTAATAAAATCAAATATTTTTGAACAATTTTATTAAACTTAACATTATTTTTTTGAAAATAAGAACTAAACAATGCTTGAGTTCGGTATAAAATGGATATTGAATATTATACCATTGGCTAATAAAACAGTTTACATCCTATTTTCTTTGAACCACAACAATAAAATATATGTCTCTTAAGTGCCACACCAAATTGGAACAAAAAGATACACGCCCATGTTTAAAATCAAAATTACTCCAAAATAAAGCAAAAAAAAAGTATCTGTATGACCCATACATCGATTTGTTTTGTATTGACAATGTATATAAACTTTAGAGCAATGTTGTACAATATTAAAATCAAAGTATCACATTTTTCGGCAGATTGCAAAAATCTGGAGGTGTGTGACTTGTATCATTTTTGCTTAGAACCTCCACATAAACTTAGCGCACTTACAACAATAACTAAAACTAAAAACAAATTGATCATAAAATTTTATATTGCATACAGTATGTTTCTGCATATGAACAGCGAGTAATTTTTATTAATAAAATTAAACTTGTTCTCTAAAATATTGGCAAAAAAACTAATATCTAAGTACAAAATATAAATACCATATAAATTATGGGAAGCTAAACTTTAAAATAAGTCAAATAGTAATTCTTGAATTGGTAGTCCAACATAACGAGTTGCTGTAGATTCCGCATTCCGTGAATCTTGGAACTTCAGTCAAGAATTCAGCCAAATTAAAATCTAGAACTATTCCCGTGTTATCGGCCACCCTTCGATCTTCATATTCTGTATTTTCTGAATCAACGTAGGTAACTGTAGATGCAGCAGCAATACTATTAACCGCGTATTCATTTTCTTTATTCTAAAATTTACAAATAAACAGCGTCTTTGAAGAAAAATTATTATACCTGTTCTTTTAATTGGTTTAACTTTCCTTCAATCAATTTTCTCATGCCTAATGATTTTGAAATAAGTTCTTTTAAATCTTTATTTGTCAGGCTTTCGAGTACCTCAACACGACATATATCTTGATCTATAAAAATTAGTTAACACTGGTGTAATTCTTTGAAACGATACAACATATATAAGTTATCAAATGCAATGTGAACGAAACAGATGAACACGTTTCCATACAGGGTGAGTTTTTTTTTCATTATCACTATGGGCATCTTGGAAACTGCTAGAGATAGAGACGCTCAAATGGGACAAATAATGCAGCGTTGTCTGTTGATATCGAATGTATAAATATAATACTCAAAAAGTTCATCGATTTTGTGCAATACATAGCCTACACTTTCTATCAATAGAATGTATTGCTGTTCTACTAAAATATCATATAAATTTGCTACTCTAGTAGAAATTTTATTGCATTCAATGTAACAAGTTAATATATCGAACACTATAATTCAGTTTAGCAAAATAGAACTTATTTATTAGTAATGGTGTGTACAAGAACAAAATGACAGTTCAAAATCCAAATTGCGATTGTATGAGTTTGTTTTATAGTTTTCGTGGAAGTCTGATAAATATATGAACAATAAAACAAAAAACCTTAACATTTCCGTCATTTGCAAAAATAACTCCATCATGTGGTATATCAGAAAAATCGGCAAAGCATATGCTATTAAACAGACCCATAGTCAATTATGCATTTCATTAAAAAGATTGAGGTTATGTACATATTTATGAAACTAAAATAATAAAATTTTCGAACCACACCTCTTATTCAGCATAGGAATATCTGCAAGTTTTATATTTACATTATTTCTCTAACGTCAATAATAAAGCCTACAGGTGGATTTGAAAGAAATGCAAAATTTGGTTTTTCAAAATATCCAGATATCCGTGAATTTTTTCTAAAACATGAAAGCACATTCGAGATCAACAGACAAAACCGCATGACTTTTCCCATTTGAGCGTTTTGTATATTTCTAACAGTTTCCAAGATGCCCATAGTGATGATGAAGAAAAATTCACCGTGTATGGAGCATAAAGGTAACAGAAGTTTTATTTTTAAAGAACATTTTATTCTGTAGTAAAATTTCAATTTAAAATTGGGACACCATTTACAAAATGTACACCACAAAAATATTAAGTTTTTAATTATCAGCAATTCATCTGAATCAATTACAAAATGTTGATTCCAGTATAATTTCCTTCATATAGCAATTGTGTTTTCGGCAGTAATGAACAGCGATAGGTACTTTTGAATTTAAAAATATAAGATGTGGATTGTTTTAATGTTACCTGCGACTTGCCTTTCATAAAATCGAGCACGACTTAAATATACATGTTAATCCAGAATTTAACTTACCCACAAATGTTTTTATTACCCTTTTGGTACAACCCTAGGTACCTATAATTGTTTTAATGTCAACACTCTCCATATTTCATATAAAACTGAACACCACATAAAACATTTTCAACGACATAGCACGTATACAATCAGGAATGAACACGAGAAAAGTTTCTTAAAGCAAGAGAACATTTCCTTCGATTAAGATTATTATTTTAAGAACAGTGGTAACTTCACTATAAGAATAGATTTTTTTGTGTGTGGAGGACCCTAAAGGAACAGCAGTTACATCCCCACCATTATAGGCAAGTGCAGAAACTTACGCCTCACGATCCACCTACAAGATTCGAACTCTGTGAATTCTCACAGAAAAAAGTGAATGATGACGCAAATTTTTTTTACCAGATACTTTTTACAATGAAGCTACGTTCACTCGCAAAAGGATGTTTAACTCTCACAACATTCATTGCTCGGATGAAGAAAATCGAAGGTAACACGAACCTCACATTACCAAACACATTTAAAGTTAATGTTTTGACGACAACGTTGTGTAACCGATTCATCTGATGTTATTTTTTCCTACAAATTTAAATTTACAATTATTCTTAGATTTTCTTGAATCATTTATTTGAAATTTTAGAAGATTTGTCTTGGCCGAACCTAGGTCTATGTTTTTAAAATTATCTTTATTAACGTTTCGATCCATAACCTAGGATCGTTTTCAAAATAATAAAAACTTCAAGTTTGACATTTATGACACAAATTGAAGGTGACTTTGATTTATTGATGTTTGAAATATTTGGTTTGAGTACACTAAGCAAAATTTTTAAAGTTTAAATGAATAATTGCCTTCAATTTGTGTTACGGCCTGGGACCGACTTTTTTAGGTAGCCAATACGCTTAACGTGAAATCAGCTGATTAATTTTTATTGTAAAAATTCAATAACTTGGGAATTGGAAAACATTTTTTAACATGTTTCTATTTATACAATTTAGAGGATGGTTATTAAAGAAGTGTGCAATTGCATTATTAAAAGGCTTAAGTAGTCGTATTTTTATATTTATTTTGAAGGAGAAATCATTATGATTTAGGCTACCTCTTTGGTAGATTTTAACATTGTTCTGATGTAACCTTATGGTGGGTTTACACTTGTCAGATACCAATGTTGTTCTATGAAGATGTATATGGATCTGAGGCGACCCTATGACGGGTTTACACTTGTCAGATACCAATACTGTTTAACGGAGATTGTATATGGTTGTGAGGTAACCTTATTGCGGGTTTACACTTGTCAGATACCAATGCTGTTTTACAGGGGTTGTTAATATGCTTCATCATCATCTTCATTGGATCTTCATCTCAAAACTGGTTGGACATGTACCTGCACTTATTTATATTCTGAGCTAGCTTCCCTTCTATTGTTTTCTAATTTTATGTTTTATTTCACCTAGATTCAGGTTATGGATCGAAACGTTAATAAAGATAATTTTAAAAATTATGAGTGGTTTAATACCCAAAGAAGATTAAGAAGAATACTAAACAAACCACAACAAACATACAGGGAGTAATTAGGTCTATGTATTTCATGCACGACGGAGCGCCATTACATTTCGGCACACGGCTTCGAGGGTGGTTTAGTAACTATTATCCCAGTAGATAGATAGATCGACGTGTAAATGCCCCTATTCATTGACCTCCTCTATCGTCCGATTTAAATCCTTTAGACTTTATCATTTGAAGTTATCTAAAAAAAAGTGTACTTATCTGAAGTAAATACTGTTCAACAATTAAGAAATCGAATTGAACAGAAGTGCAACACTTTACTGAATAACCCCCTACCATGTCAAAGACTTTAATTTTACCGAGAACGAATTCGGTTGTACATAGAACAAAATGGAGGTCATTTTGAACATTTGTTATAGGTTTTACTGATTATTTTTACGTTAGTAATTAGTGTTTTAAAGTTATTTTGTTACCGTGTTAATAAAACTGTTTTGATTATTTAACTTTACATTAATTTAACTATTAATTTAACTTGAACTATCAATTAACCACATTCTTTATAATACAGATATCTCGATAAATATCAATTTTAAAGAAGTGAAACAAGAACACATTATTTACGTAAAAAGCATTGTCAAATTCAACGAAAATTGAAATTTAAGCAGTGCCATGCGAAATAGGGGTAGTCAAGGGATTCCCTACTACCGCCGTGCGCCACTGATAAAAGTGCATAAAGTGATTTGCTAGCAGTTATGTGTAACTTATATCAGTTAAACTATCACTAAGTTTAGTAAAAGAATTCATATGCTACTTTCAAAGTTAGAGCAAATAATAATTTTTTAATTTAAAATGGAGGATCGCAAAGCATATGTTTAGTAAGCAAACTCTATTTACTTTTTATAGTTCTATCGGCAGTATCATTTATACCAGGTTTTTTGGAATACCCTGTAGAGAAAGTCGCAATACTGAATGTCCATATTTTTTGGCTAAATGTCAACTACATATAATGGTTGGGGTTTATTACTACAAAACATCATCATCATTAAGTTTTCAGTTCTGGAACTGATTGGCCGCGTACCCATTGTTTCCTATTCTGAACTAACCTACACATTTCAATGAAATTTCCACAGCTTACATATTTCACTATCTGTATGCAATGATTTAATCTAGGTATACTTCTACCTCCTTTCTCTTTCTCTGCCTATAATATATCTTGCACTATTCCCTCAAGCCTTAGAACATGTCGTATCATCCTATCTCTCCTATTTTTACTGTTTACCACATATTTTTTTCTTCCCCTACTATTTGTAGAACCTCTTAACATTGTTTATCCATGATACCTTTATCATACGTGTGTAACGCCACATTTCAAAGGTTTCTATCTTTTTTCTTTCCGCTTCTCTTACTATATACCTTTCACAGCCATATATTGCTGTACTTTACACATATGCTGTCCACAATTCCTTTTTGTTTCAATGTTTGTTGTCTTCGAACATCGCAGCTACTTTTTCGTGTTAAATGCAGCATGGCTTTGCGCTAATCTTTTTTTATATCTTTTGCATTGTTCTTTCTTACGTTACTTGGCTTCCTAGGTAGCAGAAATCCTTAACCTCTTGTAAATTTCGTTTTCTATTTTTTATACTGGTTTTTTATTTATTTCTCTTCCTTTACATACTAGTACCTCAGTTTTGTTTTTGTTGATTTCTATACCGGATCTCTCTGTTAGTACTGTTTCCATTTCATTAAGAGCAGCTTCTAACACTTCCTTGCTAGATGCTAATACCGCTATATCGAAGCCGTTGAAACCCAAATTCTGCAAATAAACCCCACCAAGATATAAAAGAATCCGGAAAAAATAGACATTTCCGTGAATTTATGGTTACGACCTGTATAATGCAAGCTTACTTTTATTCATTGATGTACAAGCAAAAAATGCCATTGCGCGTGTATAAATATTCACCCTGTATGATTAAGGTTTAAATTAATTAGCCTTTTGTATAGCATAAAAATATTTTAAATAAAATATGTTTTTGTATTCTCTTGAGGAATTGAGAAAAATACGTCAAATTCGTATGAACTAATTAATTAAAGAACGTTTATTCCAAGAAGTGGCCGGAACACTAAAAACCCAGAAAATATAATAGAAATTGATAAGAAATATTTATGATCTTTTGCATTCACTGCACAATAGGAGACCGCAAGCATTAACTTTAGGTATTAAATAAAGACGGAGAGCGCACATAAATCAACACTAACGAGGTAATAAACCGCGACCATTTTGAACGCTAATGAAGATTTTCCAGAATATTACATAAGATAGGCGTGTATTATTTAGAATGGAATCACGAAAATACTACTACATTCTAGAAAATAGATAATTTTGGTACATAAATGAGAAATTTTATTAAAAAGATTCATTCATGAATTCGATCGTGAAATGTTCATTTAAGTCGCGAAAACGTTATTTGATGTGTGCAATACACATACTGTAATTTAATATTTTCAAATAAAAATTTCATAAAGCATAACCCGATTGAAGCTGTTTTATCAATTTTTGATAAAATCCGTGAATAGATAAGTAATCGTGCTTTAGAGCTATTAGCATTCTAAATTAGCTATGCTTGAAATATGAAATATTGGAAACCAACAATTTTTGTAGAGGCAAAAAGATTTTTGGGTCTTTGTGTCGTAATTGGCAATATTCAGATGCATAGCATAAAATCATATTGCAGTAAAAACTTCCTTTATGAGCATCCATTAGTCAGTAAATTGATAGAAAGAAGTCGTTTTGAAAATATATTTTGTTGTCTTTGCTTTTATGACAAAGTTGACAATTAACGACATATTCTTCATAAAATAGACAAACTTCTAGATCATATTTTACAAAATATTCGAAAAGTTTATTATCCAGGTAAAAACTTGTCGCTAGGTAAGGCTCTCTTATTACGGCGGGTTCGCCTTTCATTTAGCCCATACATTCTTAACAAAGTTGCAAAATACGGGATTAAACTGTATGAGTTGTGTACAACTGAGGGCTGTTCAGCGAACATCATTATTTATGTTGAAAAGGTACCGAAACCAATGCGAATGGGCATGTTTCTTCTATTGTAAATGAACTAATGAAGAATTATTTGGACAAAGAACACACACTCTACATGGACAACTTTTACAATGGTATCCACTTGGCGAGATCTCTATATAACAGAAGAACGCATATTATTGGCACTCTTCGTGCAAATCGCAAACGTAACTCAAATACCGTCATCAAAGCCAAATTACAGAAAAGAGAATTCGTTTCTAGACGAAGTGGTAATGTGTTACTGCAAAAGTGAAAAGACAAAAAGGAGGTTTTAACTATATTTACAAACACAAAGAGCTTTTCAGAATAAACTTCGCACTGATAAAATAAAACCTTTTCCGTAATCGAGTACATTAAATATATGTCAGGGATAACGGATGCGACGAAATGATTTCTTATTATTCAACTCTTCGGAAAACTGTAAGATGGTACCTGAAAATATTTCTTCAGTTAATGGATGTTTCGTTTTGGAATGGATACTGGACATATATCTAGCTTAATTCGCAACATAAATCATATATAGAGCTTAGCGATGACGTAGCTGAAGTTTTGATCAATTACCACAAAGAAGCAACTTCAAAAAGTTTCCCGATACATTTCCCACGGAAGTTGCATAAACGAGTTCAATGTAGGGTATGGTATGTGCACAGAAGAAAGCAAGACAAGGCATGGCATCCCATTGGTCTTCGTATAAATGAATGTTTCAAAATATTCCACTCAAACAGATATTGAAACCTATTGTACCAAATAAACAAAACTTTTTTAGCGATTTTTACCTATTTTCGCATTTGATTGTTAAAATAATTCCAAAATTGACTGTCTCAAATTTCGGTCGGGCTCCATTATTGAAATACGAGTACCATGGACTAGCGTCACACACGCGTGACACACTATCATTAGCCCTTCGTTTGCCACAGCTTCTATTTTCGTATTATAAAGGTCGAAACTAATCTCAAGGACCACGGATTAGCTTAAAACATTACTTGGTTTGAGAAAATACAGATTTTCTTATATGGCGGTATCGAACGCGTTAAGTAAGGAAAGCAAAATATTTTTTATTATATTAGATTTAGCCCAGGCTTCTGCAACATCTTACGAATGACTATAATTGTAAGATTTGTTTGTCTACGAAATATAAATATGAGCATAGAAGAATATATTTTAGGTTTTATCGATGTTATGGATACCTAATTCTTACTAAAAAAAACTGACGTTGAATTGTTGGCATTGAAAATATATGGGCATACATGCTGTACGTTGGTTAAATCTATCTGCCATATATCAATATTAGTTTATACTTAAAATAATTGGGTTTGATCCAATTAATACAAGCCAAATTAAAGTTACAACACTTTCAGTATACACCTAACTCCTAAAGAACTTTTCGGTTATTTTTCTTGTTGCAGGGTTGTATACCTTGTTCTAGATTTCAGGAAAATTTTTTTTATATCATTTAATAATGGCACAGAAATGGCGTTAGGATTCAATATATGTTCAAGATTGAAGTTTCCGTGTTTATATATATATATATATATATATATATATATATATATATATATATAAAAGATATTTCGTAAAAAGGATAAAGTATGAATGTACACGATTATTGGGACCTGAGAGTGTTCAGGCTAAACATGAACCGGAAATTTAAAACAAACGTCAACAATAAATAACGTTTCTATAAAAATTACACTCTAAATATTATCCCATGTCCATGCAAATACTTATTTTAATTTTAGATGAGATGTTGGCGTTGCATTGAGCTAACAATTTTTTTATATTTGGCACAGAATTACTTGTCATCGTACTATAATTAATTTCAGACTTCCTTTCTGAAACGGTTTTTTACTTTTATATTTACGTTGAGCATCCAAAAGTTTTGTTTGTAAATATTTATTAAACCGACAAGAAATGTCCTTCTTTAAACTTTATATGTACATTAGTTTGATGTCAATCACATCAAACTGCATCGGTTTTGATGCATATTTGGGTAACATAGCGAAAAGATTTGAAAAGTAATGGGATTTTTGTAACTTTCATCCCTTTCGAAGAAGTAGTATTTACTTAATATTGTTTTATATTGTTTCGAATTCTTACAGGCTATCATTTGTCTTTTGCGAGTGGTTCTTAACTTGTGCATGGTAAACCTGTTCAAGGTGAGCATCTCCATATCCCATCTCAAACTTCGATATTAAGAGGCTGTAATCATTCTGCTGGTGATCGGGAATCGTTTGCAATATGTTAAGAGCTACCCCCCGTAGGGCCACTATTAAGGAGATAGCCTTCTCTTTGTTGCACCAATCGTTGACTATAGCAGCAGCTTCAAATTGTTTCAAATATGTGGGCCAAGTTATTTTAACATCGAATGTGGGTGGTTTTACTTTAAATTTTGACTGTCTTGAGTCACTTCCTTCCATGCTTCTTATTTCTGGGATGTTCTGATTTACAACTTGGTTTGCTAATTCAAGTGGCGGCCTCATCACATCTTCTTACATTTTTACCAATTTACTGTCCAACTTTTGCTCAACTATTTTTAACTGTTTAGTGACATCTTCTTTCAATGCAATGGAGCTTTCCATTAATCTTTGTTTTAACGTGACTGTCTTTTTATTCACTCTTCCATTTTTACAGCATTTTCACTAAACGTTTCTTCCTTTTCTGAGCATTTTCACTTAACTTTTCTTTAAGGCTTGATTCCAGTTCAACTGACCTCACCACGTTTTCAGTAAGTGTCAGTTGTAGTTTAGCCGACCTCTCTTCCAACCGGATTTAAAAGTCTTAATAAAATTTATTAAAGTTTCTGCGTCCATTTTACATTGGCTTCTTGTAACTGGCATATACAAACTACTCAAATATCTTTAGACTTAATTAATCACTATACACTTAACACAGCTTTACACCAGTGTAGCGGAAAGCCGCCTAACGCGTTTTACTAATTTAGAACAAGTAATAGCAAAAGTCTGTATTACACACTTTTCACAAGTCTAATTAACGGTATATGCCTTATTTATAGATGTTTTTAGTCCAATTAACAATGAAGTACTATCACACTAATGAATTTACAAGTAATATCTTCTTAAACTAAATCCTTAACCATAAGTCTTCTCAACAACACTAAACACTACTAAATTTATTTACTACACTTTTGTCTATTTATGGACAAGCTGGTGGTACAATATACACGTAAACATAACACAAATTTATATTTACTATAGGACTTTCAAAACGTAACTAATTAACTTTACACGATATAACTTATATTCGATATTTGGATACAGACTAACTCTGTACTTCATCAGCGGTTTTATATATACCCTGAATTAAATAGATGATTCATACTCTGGTATATGCTGAAAAGCTCGAGACTTCTGTAAAATATACTTTGGTTACGCAGCTTGTGTGTTTGACGGGTTGCCTAATAGTAGTTCGTAACAATTTATATATTGCTATGATAAGAGGGTAGTTTAAGGGTAGATGAAGTCATAGGGGTCGTAGAATAAATGTAAATAATTTTAACGTTAAGGAAAACAAATATTTCCACAAATTATAGGAGCAAATCGATTATTTTACAAAGGATCAATAGCGAGCACACTGTTTATAAATTATATTTAATTTAATGCATAAGAAGGAAGCTCATTTTCAATAATTAGATAATATTTAACTAAAATAAGAATGTGTACGTCGTATAATATGCTTTGAGTTAAATTTATAAGTCCAAAATTAAATAGTAACGAGTAATAGATATGGTTCTAAACGCAACAAATTGCATCAACATAAACACATTATCGGAAAGATAGATAAACTGTCATTCTAGAAATTTAATAATTTCGTCAAAAATGTGAACGCATGAATAAGTAAACTCATTCTAATACGTCATTATTAGAAAATGAATACGTGACTAGAAATTATATTTACATGTCAAGGCGGCAGCTCGGGATTCCCGTAAGACTTCGGACAACACGACTAAACATTACAATACCCGTAGCCAACAACACGGATTACAAAAATCTACATAACTAGGTCTTATTACGATTACATCTATATCGTTATGGTTGGGTAATATTATCTGATTAAATAATTTTAATTTTTCCTTTTTTCCTTTTTTTGCATTTTGGATAATAATTATTCATTTATCCTCTATACAGCGTATTTGTTCGGGGCCTAAATACTATCGGACTCTTGCTTCAATTATGTACCCATTAGGTTTAAGTTTAGTTATGTATTTAGTTGTTTTTCTATGCTTTTGTATGATTCCTTGTGTGAGTTGCGGGCGCTTAATCTGTAAACCCTGTTTTATTCTCTGTTTTAACTTTTCCTTTTGCAATGGCTGAATACTTTTCAGACCTTTGTAGAATCGATGTAGATACCCCAGACGAGGAACCTGATATTCTGTCTCTTCTGCCTAGCGTCCCATCTGCTTCGACTCGTCTACAACAGGCATTACGGCGACATTCAAGGGCTTTTCATTGCTGTCATGTGAACTCGAGTCGTTATTAAGTAAATTCGACGATTTTCTAATGTCTTTGAATTTAGTGGTGCACATTGCATTGCTATATCAGAAACTTGGCTCAAACCTTCACTCTCAGATAATCTAGTAAATCTGCACGGATATCGTATATTAAGAAATGATAGAACCAAACAACGTGGCGGCGGAGTAGCTTTATATGTAAGGGAGGACCTATCTGCTAAGTTGATCGCTAGCTCGCAATCTGCATATCATGCTAGACCCGAATACATGTTTGTTGAGATTTCGTTCATGCATCAGAAGATCCTGATTGGCACTATTATCGTCCACCAAATACTGGCTATTTGTCGGACATTGAGGATATTCTATTTCAGTTCATACCAGTATATAGTGATATCATTGTACTAGGTGATTTCAATATAAATATCACTAAGGACACTTATGACGTTCGGTGTTTACGAAATATTATAAATTCGTGCAACTTAAGTTTACTGCCTCTTATGCCAACTCACCATCTAATCACTGCCACTCATGAGGTGCATTCAAGTATAGATCATATAATGCTACTAAAGAAAGAAAAAGCAATTCAATTTGGCCAGTTCCCCATTCTTGAACTGTCTAAACATGATCTCATATATGTATGTTATTCAGCAAAACTACCGAAATTTATTCCAAAATATAAAACATTCAGAGATTTTAAACATATGGATATTAAACAAATTACAAAGGATGCTCATGAAATACCGTGGAATCAAATTGACTTTTTCCCTAATGTCAACTGCAAACTGCAATCATTTATCTCCTTTGTTACTGACCTCTACAACCTTCATGCTCCAATTAAAATGGTTCGGATTACAAAGCCTAAAGCACCGTGGCTAAACGATCAAATACAGGAAATGAGACGTTTCAGAGACGCTGCTGCAGTTCAGTTTCAACGACTACCTACGTTGGAAAATCATTCACGTTATAAGTTATTTCGTAATAAAACTAAACAATTAATCCGTAATTCTAAGTTACGGCATTTGTACTGCTGTCGTCAAATTTAAGTTCTGCCAAAACCTGGAAGAGTTACAAACGTTGGGAGTTGGTAAACATTCCATTCGTTCACCAAATGTGTTAAATTTAAATGAATTAAACGATCACTTTGTAGCTATAATTTGTGCAGACTCAATTCTTATTGAAAGAAATATTAAAATATCACTTCGTTAAATTCTCCTGTATATCCTAAATTTTATTTTCAAACTGTAAATAAAGATACTGTCCATAAAGCGTTTAAGCGCATCAAATCGAGCGCAATAGGGTCGATGGAATATCTAAATCAATGATTCTATATATACTTCCTAGTCTGATGGAGGCCCTTCTGTCTATTGTAAACTGTTCGTTCTTAACAAGTACTTTTCCTGAATGCTGGAAACAAGCGCTGGTTCGTCCGTTACCTAAGAAGAAAAGTCCTTTATCTCCTCTGACTTTCGCCCAATTAGTATCCTTCCAACTCTCTCTAAATTAATTGAATATATAGCTCTTGATCAACTACTTGACTACTTTCACCTAAATAACCTTTTTGATAAATACCAGTCTGGTTTTCGCAAATTCCATAGTACCTCTACGGCCTTAATTTGTATAATTGATGATATTAAGCAAGCCATGGATAAAAACAGCTTACAGTTCTTGTGCAATTAGATTTTAGCTCAGCTTTTAATAATGTTAATTTTGCAATATTACTTGCAAAGCTTAAAATGCTATATAACTTTTCCGATAGCGCTCTTGAATGGTTTAAATCATACCTTAACGGCCGTGAACAACGTGTTGTCAATGATGAAGGAAATCTATTTTCTAATTGGGCGAATCTACAGGCAGGGGTTCCACAGGGAAGTGTGCTTGGTCCTTTTTTGTTTTCTTTGTATATTCAAGATATTAATAAGGTTCTCAAATTTAGTAAGTACCATTGTTATGCCGACGACATTCAAATATATTGTCACTGTCATCCTAATGATTTACTAAATACATTTATCAATATTAATTCTGATCTTGCTAGAATAAAATCATGGGGAGACGAAAACCAACTAACAATAAATCCTTGTAAATGTGAAGCAATTGTATTCGGATCTTCCAAATTGTTAGGTAAAACTGACCAATCGATACTCCCGCCTCTTCAATTGGGTGGGTCGCTAATCAAACTTTGCCCAGTCGTTAAAAGTCTTGGAATTGTTATTGACGCGACCCTATCTTGGAAGAACCACACACTATACACATGTCAAAAGTTTTGCTTCGCTGCATAGTCTCAATAGAATTAGACGATTTTTACCAATTTGCTTAAAAATTAAATTGGTCCAAGCCCTAATCCAGCCCATTTTCGATTATGGAGATGTTGTGTATAATAATTTGCCCCAGATTAGTGGTGATCGTTTGCAAAAAGTTCATAATAGCTGCATTCGCTTTATATTTGATATTAAGCGCCATGATCACATCTCACCATTTTTTAAGAAATTATCCTGGTTGAAGCTGCATAACCAGAGGAAATTACATCAAGCGATAATGTTGTTTAAGTTTTTACGCGGGATTGGTCCAAACTACCTTACTACAAAATTTTCGCCTTTATCTAACGGCCACTACAACATCAGAGATGATAACCGGTTGAAAATTCCACATCATCGAAATGAAATGTATCATTCCTCTTTGTGGTTTCCAGTTCTTCACTGTGGAACACGATTCCTGCTATTATAAGAAGTTCTATCACAATCTCTAAGTTCCGACAAATGTATCGGGAGTATCTACTATCGCAACAGTAGTTACATTTAGGATGCATGGGTTTTGAGATTAAGTGCCTGTTGTTTGATTGAGTGTTTTTGTTATGTGTATGTATGCGAGTGCGCATACGCGCGTATGTGAATGTGTATGTCAAAGGTATACTATTTATTTAATTATTTATACTTATATTTATTTATTTAAATTTATTTATTAAGTGCCTGTTGTGTGACAGTGTTTTTGTTATCTCTATGTATGAGTATGGGTGCGAGTGCGCATACGCGCGAGTATGTATATGTATGGCTAAGGAATATTTATTTATTTGTTTAAACACTGTAAAAAAAAATGCTTATTTTATTTTATTTTATTTTTATTTAGTTATCTGTCAATTTTGAAGTAATCTCTAGTTAGGTGTAAGAGTGGACTTCATAGTCCAAATCTCGCTAGAATTACTTCTTGAGTTAATAGTTATTTGTATCAATGCTATTTAAATAAAATAATAAAGATATACAATACAATACAATACAATACAACACAATCTAACATATTTCAAATAACAAACAATAAATAACAGGCGGTTCGCTATACGATAAGCCTTGAACAATAAACCACACAAATATGAAATACTTGACAGGATTGCAATGGATATTTGAAAATTCTAAGAAGATACTATGAAATATTAAATGTAGACGTGCGGAATAGAATGAAAGTACAACAATTGAAACCAGGGAATTTGAGAAATCCCAAGGTTCTTCAGAGATAGGTGGAAATTACAAACGTTTATCAATAAACACGCGATGCGCGCCAATTGGAGCGTTGGAAGATGGAGCTTATAAATAGAATATGAAACTCGAAAATAGACAGTATATCTTCAACAAACGCACGAATCACGTCGATTTAAAGTGAAAATTACGTACCAGTAAAATTAGTGAAAGTAAATAATTTATTAAAAGTAAAAATTTGAAATTGCCAATATGTGCAACGAAAAATAGGCCGTTTTTGCGCGTAAAACGTAAGATAAACTATTAATTGTATTTTATTTTAAATATTCAACAAACTTAGGGCTTCGAATAAACATCCAAGAAAAGTAAGCGGTTTCGAGTGCACATCCAAGGAAACGTATTTGAATAAAGATTTTATTAGAATAGAGATCCGAAAAAGGGGTCCGTCTGGATAAATACTCTAAAGGCACATGCAAATGTACGTCTGAAATTACGTGAAGATACTCAAAGTTACTCCAGAAATCCAAGGGAAAAAATACAAGTAACCAATAATCCATCATTCTGGTAAATCAAGTGAGCAGGTCGAGCCATAACAATCAAGGGGTGCTACGAGCAAGAAAAATGCAGGTTAGAGATCTTAAAATTTTTATTAGTCAAAGACTGTTTCAATTTTAATATTTGCTATATATCTGTGTAGGATGGTAAAGTGATCTAGAAATGGTAATTATAGGGAAGGACCAATTGCATTTTTGTAGCAATATCGATGGCAGTGTAGCGGTTATGTAATAAACAAAGCAACTACGACAAACTACTTAATACAGAATATAAATACCTTAAGGCCTTGTGCCGCACTGGACAAGAAAGATCACACACAACAGGTAGCGGACACCAAAGAACACGCGCACTCGGTGTAGTGTCGCTTTTAGGGCTCTCGTACAACTGTCTTCCGTCACCGTTCGAGTACGACTGATGTCACTTCACGAACTCGCACTGCGGCATAAGGTTACACTCAAATTGTAGGGTACCCGCACTAATAGTACTTATTGTCACCACTGCTAAATTGTTCAATGATGACGTAACATACCGCCCACCAAATTCATAGAATTTTGAAAAGGAAGGAAGTAGGTTGGGTGAAGGAAATCACATGGGATTTGACCTTGCTATGAAAACAGGTAACGAAAGATAGGGTGGTACACTACAGCGAGCGATATCACCAACTATGCAAAATAAAAATACATATGTAAATAAACAAATATTTAAAAATAATATACTACCATACATGTAAGAAATGTGTATATACATCTAAGCATAAGACAAAATTAAAATACTGGTAGCGGTGCTAGTTTGACCAAAGGTCGCTTTAATGTGCCATGTGCAGTTTTGATCTCAGCGACACGTATAATACTGTCCGCACCGGGAAAGGTATTAATGATGCGACCAAACTTCTATTGAAGTGGAGAAAACTGGTCGTTTTTGATGAGGACAATAGTGTCCTTTTCAACTTGTCGGGCACCTAACTTAGAGTGCCATTTAACCTTCTGATTGAGAGTATGTAAGTACTCATGGCTCCAGCGAACCCAAAAATCTTGGTGGAGTTTTTGCAGGAGTTTCCACCTGCTCTTTAATGATAAAACGTTCTTTAAATGGTCCTCATCTGGTGGTGAAGAAAGATGTTCCATAGTTAGGAAATGACCTGGTGTTAAGCAACGCAAGTCATTTGGATCCGAACTCAAAGCGCAGAGTGGTCTTGAATTTAAAACAAATTCAATTTGAGTAAGAACTGTGTAAAGTTCCTTAAAGGTAAGTTTTTGTTCGCCGATTACGCGAGCTAGGTGTGTCTTTACCGACTTAACACCGCTTTCCCACAAGCCACCGAAGTGAGGGGCGCTAGGTGGATTAAACGACCACTTTATTTTTTCTGAGGTTACTGCACTATGCAGATAACTCGTAAGCTGACGATAGGCACCTACAAAATTAGTTCCGCAATCACTAAGTATTTGAGAACAGCGTCCTCGACGTGCTATAAATCGTCGCAAAGCAGCAAGAAACGCGTCTGCCGACAAATCCGAAACAAGTTCAATATGTGCTGCCTTAGTGGCAAAACAAACAAACTTGCAAATATAGGCCTTAAGAGTTTTAGAGCCTCGTAGGCGGTTAGCCTTTATTAAAAGAGGGCGAGCAAAGTCAACAACAACAATACTGAACGGTTTGATTTGGGTAATACGTGCTGCCGGTAGGTCTCCCATAGGAGGAATTACCAGGATCGGTCTGGTACGAAAACATCTATGACATGATGATAAATAACTTCGGATTGAATTTTTAATACAAAGAATCCAAAAATTCTATTGTATAAAATACGCTGTGGTATTAACACCGGAATGGTAGTACCTTTCGTGAGTTGACCGAATGATAAGTTCGGTTAATCGATGACGCTGAGGCAATCACGCAGGAAACTTTTTGAAATAGGAAAGCGAAGAATGTGTCAAACGCCCACCTACTCTGAAGATATTTTGTGGATCAACAAATGGAGAAAGTTTTCGGAAGGTTTTAGGTAATTTACGTTTTGCCTTGATCGAAGCTATTTCCTTTGAAAATGTAACATTTTGTACATGCCGAACAATAATCATAAAAGCATTGTGTAATTCAATGTCTGTTAAGGGACCCGTATAACGTTGAGCCGTGGGTTTAAAAAATCTATAAATATAAGCCACGATGCTTGGGATTTTATATAACGATGAAAAGCGACTTAGTAAAATGTCATTGATGTTTGGATCTGTTTGAGCGACAAATGTTAAGATCTTCTTTTGCGTAGTTACCTCAGCAATTGAGGTTGACAATGTTGGTTGAGGCGGCCACGAGTCACTAGGGTAGTGAAGCCATTCAGGCCCCGCCCACCATAGCGAACATGAAATAACCGCGCTTGGCATTAATCCCCGAGATGCAGGATCAGCCGGATTATGCGAAGATTTAATATAAGACCATCGACTAGGTGCAATGATTTCTTGAATGTGGCTAACATGGTTTGCCACAAAAGTTTTCCAACGAAAAGGTGGAGAACGTATCCAAGTGAGAGCGACCGTAGAATCACTCCACGCTGAAACATCGGAGATTTCAATCAAGCCTTGATAAGACCGAATGGTAAAAGAAAGTAAATCGGTTAATAAAACGGCGGCACATAATTCCAAACGTGGAATGGAAATGTGCTTAATTGGAGCTGCTTTTGTTTTAGCGGTTACAAATTGTACAGTTATTTCTCCAGTAGTTTGATTTATGAACTGGAAATATACTACCGCTGCATACCCTAACTCGCTAGAATCGCAAAACCCATGCACATGACAAGTAAAAGGATCCGAAGGGGGTAAACAACGTGGTAACTTTAATGACGATAATAACGGCAACTTTTCTTGATACTGCTGCCATTGAGATGAAATGTCTGCTGGTGGGATGTCATCCCAATTTAAACCTAACATCCACAGATGCTGGATTAGGCGTTATGCTAAAAGTGTTAGTGGGGCTAAAAATCCTAATGGATCATATATTCTGGCAACTTGCGAAAGTATGTTGCGCTTTGTACATATTGGGTTTAATGGTTTAACCCGAAATGAGAAAGTATCTTCTATAGGTGACCATTGACGACTTAATTTTTTTATTGATTCGTCAGAATCGAAATCGAGTGAAGTATATTGGCAAAAATCTGACGGAATGCCTTCCAAAATAGAAGCTGAATTAGAACTCCATTTTCGAAGTTCAAAGCCAGCCAAATGTAAAAGTCGAATAAGTTGATCTTTGATTTTTCGGGCCGATTGTATAGAATCTCCACCGGCGACAAAATCGTCAATATATAGATTTGACCGCATAGCCTTAGCGTCTAACGGAAACCTTTTGCCTTCGTCAATGGCTAATTGCTGAAGGGTTTTTAATACTATATAAGGCGATGACTTAATACCATAGGTCACTGTATTAAGCTGATAAGTCTGAATGGGTTCTTCTGCGGAGAACCGCCAAACAATTAATTGAAATTTTCGATGTTCTTTGGTAACCAAAATTTGTCGATACATTTGGCGAACATCACAAGTAAAAACGAAACGATGAGTACGAAATTTTAGTAAGATTGACGAAATGTCGTTTTGGAGACTAGGTCCAGCCAATTGAGTGTCATTAAGTGACATGTTGTTTTTAGCCTTTGCAGAGGCGTCAAAAACCACACGAATTTTAGAAGTATGACCTTCCTCTTTAAACACAGGGTGATGGGGTAAAAATAATTATCGTTCCCAACGGGCGGGGAATGGAGTAATGCCATATGACCCGCAACAAGATAGTCCTGCATGAAATTGTTGTATTGTGCGCGTAGCTCCGGTTGAGCATGCAATTTGCGCTCTAACGAAAATAGTCTTTTTTTAGCCATGTCAAAGGAATTATCAAAAATGGGCAAAGTATCGTTGAACGGTAACGCAACAATAAAACGACCGCTAGGGTCACGAGAAAACGTTTTTTCGAAAATCAAATCTGCCTTTTCTTCTTCTGGAGAAGTATAAGGCTTGAATGGCTGCTCCTCTATCTCTCAAAAACGCCTTAGGGTCTGGTCGATAGGATTTTCTACAGAAGTAAAAATGCTTGGACAGTATCAGACTGCAAGCTTTTTGTGGGACCAATAACAGTCCAACCAAAAATTGTATTTATGGCGGCAGGCTGAAGAAATTTGCCATGTATAACACCGCCAGTGATGATGAACGGATAAACATCTACTCCGAGGTTCTAGGTCGGGTCTGCAAAGTGCAGGCCGCAAAAGTGTTCCCAATTATTAGGAACTTCAACGCTAGATAATTTACCAGATATTGATGAAAGCACAAAAGTTGTGACTTCTAGAGATTTTCCAGAGTCTAAAATAGAGCGAATGGTGCAGCTGACGACACCCCTATTGACCGCTGAAGTTGTCTGCCCAAGTCCATAAATCGGAACTTGAGAACGTATGCGTGGAAGCCAAAGTTTGCTCACGCAATCGTCTCGAATAAAGCTAGCTTGGGAACCAGGGTCTAAGAGTACCCTGATCGGTTTGTATTTACCAGAACGGTCTTGAACTTTCACAACAGCAGTGGAGAGTATGACAGTAACCCCAGGATTTAAATTTGTCTGTGAAGACAAAACATTTGCCGGAATAGGAGAGGCTGACTGCGTCCTATTGGCATTTTTATGCATATGTGTAGCGGTCGGTTCAGCTGAACGGCTAGAAGCAGGTTGCGTTTCAAAATGTAGCAAGGTATGATGCGGCTTGGCGCAAGTTCGACAAGAATTATAAGATTTGCATTGCATGGACGCATGGTCTGTACGTAAGCAATTTAAACAGAGACGTAAGCGTTTGACAATGTCGAAACGTTCTGTCGGAGTTTTCTTTAGAGACGATTGACATCTGTAAATTAAGTGATTGCCCTTGCAAGAAGGACAATGATGCGAAAATGAACTCTTTGAGTCACTGGAGCTAATTGGTGTGTCCAGTGAAACTACGTTAGAAGAAACTCTTGGTTTAAATTGAAACGCTGAGGATTTCTTAGGCACTGATGTGTGAGATGTATGAACAGTCGTCGAATAAGAAGCAGGTGCAGTTGAAGAAAATGTTTCCAACGCTGCACATTGTTGAGTTAAAAAATATCTCAAATCATCCAAATTAGGTATTTGCTTCGGATCCGATTGGAGTTGAAAGCGTTTTCTAGTGAACGGATCGAGTTTTTCTAAAAGAAAATTGACCAGAATAAAGTTCCAATGTTCATTAGGAAATTTTAAGTTAGTTAGAACAGCAAGGTTCTATGAAAAACAATCAATAAGTGCCCTAAGTTTCTTAGGGTCTTCTGATTTTAAAAGTGGAAAGTCTTTCATAGCTATCCAATGCAAAGTTGCTAATAACCGTGGATTGCTAAATCGCTCACGCAAAGCATTATATAAAATAATAAAATTATCCCCAGAAATGGGTACAGATTTAACAATTTTCAAACATTCTCCGCTACAGCAGTTAATTAGGTGATTTAGTTTCTCAATATTGGTCAATCAAGCATTATTGTAAATTAGACTGTCAAATAAATCAATAAAAGGGAAGAATTCAGTTACCTCATTATTAAAATGGGCAGCTTCAAAGGCAACAATTTTGATCCACTACTGCTTGGTGTACTTTCACTAATTTGCGGTGCTCGCTTTTCTTGCACCGTTTTAAGATGAAGCAAAATGCAATAATAAGCAGCATCTACTTCTTTCCGTAGAGCGTTGAAAGCAACTAATTCTGCATCATTACATGATGCTAAGACATCAATTAAAACTTTATTAAAATTGGAGTAAATGTCATTTACTCCCCTTGTTTGAATATGGAATAACGTTTTTAAACTTGAATCACTCTGTATAGCGTTGCCGAGTTCCAAAATTTTTATGATGTGTATTTGAAATAACTCCAGTTGCGCTAAATCGGTCTTTTTTAGAGCCGTAATGAAAATGTTATTCTGAAAGACGTAGAAATAAATCCTGTAAACGCGGTAACCCTCAGCAGTGCGCTGAGAAATATTAAATATTATGGGTTGTTGTTCAAGCACAAAAATGTAAAATAGCCCATAAATCAATAAATCACGTTTATGACTATTAGCCTCCAATGAGTCTTAAGCAACAAGTCGTAAACCTAACGGTTTGTCAAACTTTTACACTTTAGAACGGGCGGCTTTTAACATCAAAAATCACTGGTCCAGCAACATTTAAAAATGTGGCTAACATATTTGCAAGAAAGGCTGCAGCTTTTACATTTTATTACCCTTTGCAGATGTGTTCAATATTTCACTACAAAACGACTGCAGGGTTAGTATGTAATACAGAAACGTGCAATGGCTTTTAAATACAAAGCAAATCCCTTTAACTTTCTTATTTGAGAAGTACAAAGCTAATTATAATTTTTAAGTTTGCCGTGTGTTTTATATGCCGCTAAAATAAATTTAAGACTGAAAACTAACAAATTTTATGTTAAAGGATTTATTTGTAATTAAACGCTTGGTTTAATTACGGCAAAATCGCTTAGTTTAATGTAAAGAAAGTGTATAACTAATATTTTACACATTTTAAACCGCTAAATATGGGGTTTGAACACAAATTTTAAAACTAAAGTAAATAATTAGAACAACGCTCGCTGAAATGCATAATAACATTCAATTTAGGACATGCGTATAAACATAGGACTAGTTAATTCTGATCAAATTAGGACCAAATGTGGAATGGTAAGGTGATCTAGAAATGGTAATTATAGGAAAGGACCAATTGCTTTTTTGCAGCAATACCGATGGCAGTGTAGCGGTTATGTAATAAACAAAGCAACTACGACAAACTACTTAATACAGAATATAAACACCTTTAGGCCTTGTGCCGCACTGGGCAAGAAAGGTCACACACACAACAGGTAGCGGACACCAAAGAACACGCGCACTCGGTGTAGTGTCGCTTTCAGGGCTCTCGTACAACTGTCTTCCGTCACCGTTCGAGTACGACTGATGTCACTTCACGCACTTGCACTGCGGCATAAGGTTACACTCAAACTGTAGGGTACCCGCACTAATAGTATTTATTGTACCACTGATAAATTGTTCAATGATGACGTAACAATCTGTAAGAGTCAACAAAAAGATCATTTGAGAATTTGAAAATAGAGAAAAGCATCTTTAAACGTTTGAAAGGTACTTTAGAGTAATTACAAAGATATTTTTGCTGGCTTTCAGGAAAATTAAATTTGGTGAATGTGTCTAATCTATTCAGGGGCTAATATTTTAATTGACATAAAACTGTACATATTACCAAACATTATACTGTGCAATTTTGGATTGCTTCAATTAAATTATTTTAACAGATAGAAGGAAAGGGGAATATCACAGCAATTTTAATGGCGCACAATCGTGGGGATTTCATAGCAATTTTAATGGTACGCATCGTAGGGGCTTAAATCATAAAAAGGGGATTTCATAGCAATATTAATTACGTCCAATTGTGGGGCATTCCACAGCAATATTAATGACACCCAACGTAAGGGTGACAGAACAGCAATATATATATATATATATATATATATATATATTATAGTGGTTTTAAAGGGTTAAAAATAAAAATAAACGAAGCAATTTCAAAACACCCTGTATAAAGGAACAAACAGAAATTACGTGCAAAATTTATATTAATTTAATTCAATTTTTAAGTAACGGGTATTAATAAAATTGTACAAATAATAATTAAAAATTTAATAGCTTTGCAAAGAATTAAATGGTAGAAGTCAATGCCATGCATTTATTAATTTAATTGGAGTTAATTGAACAATTATTGATATATAATAAGCATAAAAGCCTGTAAAAACCCAAGGTGAAACACGTTGCTAACAAACGAATATATCAGGAGGGTTGAAATACCATGAAACGAAGCTCGGAGAATTGTATTTAAAACGTTCGTTACGATCGCACACCTGCAGACTTTTAAATGTTAAGTTCTAATAAATTTGAGTAGATAAACATGCAGATTCTACGTATATTGGAAACGGTTGAATGTTTTAGCATGAAATACTAAACAGGGGTGATTTAAAGTCACGTCGCAAGTCCACGTGAGTTTAGACAGCAGATAGTCAAGAATATCGATTTTGTACCACTCAGACCAGGGTAGAAAGGGACAGAGAAAACGCATAAATAAGAAACACTAATAGGATAGGAGGGATTTGTGAAGCGTCACTAGAGCTACGATTGGACGATATGTTAGTTTGACTGGATATGAACGCGAGGATAGTGTAGCATCATTTTTTTGAAAGATTATAATTAGGAATAAAAATTTGCGGATTTGAAAATGGGGTTGGGTGCAAAATTTTGAGAATGTGTGTTGTTAGCAGGGGATTTCGCGCTAGGCAGGTATGGAGAGGTTCCATTTGAAAAATATAAATAGTTTAGGAAAATACGATTAAAGCCCTTAAGTTTTCGATAGCTCCAAACGACGTATCTAAGTATCACGAGTTGTAAGTATTACTAAATCAGTTAAATTATATTACAAGGTGGTAGTCCCTTAATTAAATACGCGGTTAAGTGTGCCGAAATTACATTTTAATAGAGATATCATCTATAATTATAATTCTCGTGTCGGGACATTAAGTAACGTGGTTTGAAGCATTTAGTTAATGACGAAATAATTTTAAATGGAATTTGGTTACACCGGGGAGGCTGCGTTACCAGTTCAATTTAGATGGAGTTTTTCTAGTACCAGCTAAAAACGACCTGCAGAACGGATAGAAGAAATAGATGGCATCATCCTCAGAGCAGAGTTCTACTATAAATTTCTAGGTAACGATTTGAATTGTGACTTTATAAACTGTGAATATTGGGAGTACGTATGAGAGTGAAATTTCAAGGTAGTGTGTATTATTTACGTATTGAACTTAATACGTGTAAATAACTTTATTATGGTATTTAACTGAAAAGTTGAAGGTGTCTATAAAGCTTTTAAACGTTCCATCAGAACGTGAAAATTTTGTGAAGAGTACATGGCTTTGCTCTGGTATTTGTTTTAACAGTATGCAAATGCATAATTAGCTGGGTTATTCTGAGCTCACCCTACCCCAGAGTTTAGTTAGAGTAAAATGAATAAATAAATTATAAAGAAGGAAATTTAGAGAAGGTATTATTCAAGGCCCATTTACTCCGGGTACAATTTATGTGTTTGATGATTTTAAAATAAAATACTGGATATTATACAATAAGGTTTTCTGAAGTGTAACGTAATCAATGGAATATGGACATTATTGCATTTCATTTGTAAATAGTAATAAATAAAAGCTTGTATGTTGGTTGTATTTGAGGTTTTATTGCTAGTGTGTGTATGATTGAGAATATGCGAGTGAATCTAGATACCCAAGAGGAGATCCAAATGAGCTAGCCGGAAGCAGTTGAAGAAGGCCGTTCAACCGAGGAAGAGAAGAAAACGGGTAAGGATAATTTTTTTTTAATTAGTTAATTTCAAAAATATTGTCGAATTAGAAAATTTTATAAAATTTACGAATATATATATATATATATATATATATATATATATATATATATATATATATGTATATGTATATATCCCGACGAAAAATTTCTAAACGGAGCAGAGTGACTTAAAAAATTTTAATACAGCCTAAAATTAAATCCGAGCAAATTTCAACATTTTTCACTCTTTTGTAGTTTTGGACAAAATACACAACTATTTAAATTAACTACAGCGCCGTAGAATCTAAAATTAACAAAAAAAAATTTTTATTGTGACTGGGGTAATGGGCAAACCTTTGTCTCAGGTCTAGCTAATACGGAATTGGATGTTTTAAGTTCGACGGCCCTGACCTTATTGTCACAGCTTGGAAAAACATCAAGGGTTCTGACTCGCGGTCATTTTAAAGGAGGAACATTTTTTTTAAAAGAACTAAATCGTTAATTTGAAGTTTTTGGTAGGGACTCGCCATTTTGATCGATGTTGAAGCTTGTGCAGTACTCGACGGACCGTCGTTTTCAAAAATGCTGCAAGATTTTACAGCACTGTTGCCAGAATGCAAGTATATTTTCTAGTAGATACGTCATACCACGTTCAAAGTAGGACGTTAGGTTAATTAAAGAAGTGACTGGCTGTCAAGCACCTGGGGTCTGATGAATCACCAGATACTGGACACAGTAGACGCAAATTTTGGATTGCCTCAATTTGACATAAAATGGTGTTGAAATTTTTAAACGTTAAGTTTTTCTAGCCTAGGATGCAGTGCAAATAGTATTTCGTACGTTTGATTGCTACTTCTCACGATGTCACCTTTAATGGGAACTATTTGGAGGAATATAATTTCACTCTACATTAGTCTTAGGGACATGTGCTATAATTTCATTTGTGTTTAGAATTTTGAAAAAAAATTAATGTAATTTTTTGATTGATTACGGGCTTCAGAAAGTTTGCTGCATTATCGCTGTAAATAGTTTTGGAATTATCCTTTCTTGTAATGAGTAATGAAGCGCTTCAACGTAAGCAAAAAAGACTTTCACGGATCAGAATGAAACAAGCTCCATATGTATTTAAATTTAAATTGTCACTTGTAATTATATTTATATTAAAATTTCATTTTATCCAGTGTATGTTTTGGGGCGACAGGGAGGGGTGGTCTGCTAAGTCACCTTTAGCCCCTCTCTGGATCCGCGCATGTTTTGAAAAATAATTTCACAGTTAATCTGATAAACAAAAGAAAAGGTTGTTGTGATCATCGCATTAGTAATTTTTGTCAATAAAAGAATACTCAGTTTTTCAAAAAAAAAAGAAAACACGTCACCTTGCATTCAGAAAAAACCTTTTAAGAAGGGCCAAAAGAACTGCTCGATACCACTTGAAAATTTTGAGTTAGATTACTAGAAATTTGCAAAAACAAAATTGGTTTTATTAAGTGGCAGTAGAAGTATTTAAATTACCATGCAAATTAGTTCAGACCTCATCCTAACATGTTCATCATCATTAAGTCTTCAGTTCTAGAACTGGTTGGGCACGAACCTTCATTGTTTCCTAGTCTGAACCAACCTACACATTTCCCTGAAATTTGCACAGTCTGCATCTATTCCTATTTGTGTGTGAAAGTCTTATCTCGGTCTACCTCTACCTATCTTTTTCTATCTCTGCTTGTAATATATCCCGTACAATTCCCCAGAAATGCCTTAGATCGTATCCTGTTCTTCTATTTCTCCTTTTTTTTCGTTTTCCACAAATATCTTTATTCCTCTACTATTTCAACAACCTATTTGTTATTAACTTTGTCTGTCCATGCTACCATCCTCATACATCTGAACCACAACATTCCAGAAGGCTTCTATCTCTTTCTGTCTGCTTTTCCTACTGCCCCTATTTCATAGCTGTACTGTGCTGTGCTCCACACTATGCTTTGAACAGTTTTCTTCTTGTATCTATGTTCGTCGTCTTTGAACATAGCTGCTGTTCTTTCTTGTTTGATGCAGTTCGGTCACCTTCTATTGTTTTACAGTTATATACCCTACTTCCCCGATATTCAGTTGTATGTGAAGGGGGGTAAGCAGCCTTTGGCTGCCAAGTTCCCTCAGCACTTGAACCTTTGTCAAATTAATAGTTTTTCTAATTTATCCTTTCGCACTATCAACATCGGTTGAAAATATTTCACAACCAACACCTGTAGTTGTTTATAATAATCATCAGATTTAAGAAAACTTATTTTTTCGTCATTGGGTTTTACGTCTTGTAGCTGGTTGGACTTGTACCTCAGCTTATTTATGTTTTGAGCTAGGCTACACAGTTCCCTTCTATTGTTTTCTAATTTTATGACCTATTTCATCGGGATTCAGTGGTATGTGAAGGGGGTTAAGCAGCCTGTGACTGCCAAGTATCCCCCAACACTTTGACACTTGCCGTATTAAAAGTTTTCTAGTAAATCCTTTCGCACAATTAACATTAGTTGAGAGTATTGCAAAACCAATATATTTATAATAGTCACCATGTTTAAGTTTAGTTATTATTTTTGTCACTAGTTTTTCCACCTTGCGACTGGTTGGAAGCGTACCTCCATTGATTTTTATTCTGAGCTAGCCTACACATTTCCCTGAAATTCTCACAGCCTACATCTTTCACTATCTGTGTGCAGTAGTCTAACCTAGGTCTAACTCTACTTCTCTTTTTTCCCTCTCTGCTTCTAATATATTTCGCACTATTCCCTCATGTCTTAGTATGTGGCCTATCATCCTATATCTCCTATTTTTTACTGTTTTCCACATATTTCTTTCTTCCCCTACCATTTCTAGTACCTCTTTGTTCTTAACTTTGTCTGTCCACGATATCTTCATCATACGTCTGTAACACCACATTTTCTTGTCTGCGTCTCCTACTGTCCAGACTTCACATCCGTACAGTGCTGTGCTCCACACATATGTTTTAAGCAATATTTTTCTTGTTTCTATGTTTGTGGTTTTTGAACACAGTAGTTGCTTTTTCCTGTTAAATGTAGCATGACCTTGCGTTAATCTTTTTTTATATCTTTTGTACTGTTCTCATTTTGCGTTATTTGACTTCCTAGGTACTAGGAATCTTAACCTCTTGTAAGTTCTCGTTACCTATTTGTATTCTTGTTTTTGGTTTATTTTCCCCTCTTTTGCATACTATAATTTTAGTTCTATTTTTGTTGGTTTTCATACCATATCTCTCCGTTAAAACTGTTTCTATTTCATTAAGATCAGCTTCTAACTTTTCTTTGCTAGATGCTAATACCGCTATATCATCTGCAAATCTAAGCATATCATCTTTTGTCCCTGTATATTAATTCCAAATGTCTTCCTGCATTTGACAGTATTTATTGCCTCTTCTATGTACAAGTTGAAAATTAATGGGGATAAGGCACATTCCTGTCTCAATCCTTTCCTAATATTTACTTCTCTACTTTCTTGCTCTAATTCTATTACCGCTGTTTGTTCTTTGTATAAGCTATGTACTATCCGTCTATCCCTAAAACTCATTCCAATCTTTTTGAGTACGTCAAACATTTTTTTACATTTGACATTGTGGAATGCTTTTCCCAGATCTACAAACCCTATATATACGCTTTCCCCTTTCTCTATTGTTTTCTCCTTTATTACCCTCAGAGCTAAAATAGCCTCCCGTGTTCCCTGTTTCGCCTAAACCCAAATTGATCTATTCCCAGTATTTCTTCAGCTCGCATTTCCATTCGTCTTTGTACAATTCTAGTTACTATTTTTGAAACGTATACGGTCAAACTTATTGTTCAAAAATTTTCACATCTATCCGCGTCTCTTTTTTTTGGTATAGTTACTATGATGTTACGTTTGAAATCTTTGGGTATCTCGCCCGTCTCATACATATAGCTTACAAGTCGGAAAAGACGTTCTGTTACTGTTTGACCAGCGGTTTTTAGAGTTTTTGCTTGCACCTTATCTGTACCCGACGCCTTACCATTTTTCAGGCTCTTTAATGCTAATTTAAACTCATCTAAGTATATGATATCCCAGGTCATCATTTTCAATATCTGACCCTGTTCTAATGCTGTTAGTTCCTCTCCTGAATATAAATTCCCTATTCATTCCTACCATCTAGCTACTTTCTCTACATTTTCTATAATGACGTTTCATAACGCGTCCTTTATATTTTTGCTATATGGTTTTATATCTCTAAAATTCATTTTAATTAATTTGTATGCTTTGTCTGTCTTTCCTATTTCCATCTTAGTTTGTACCTCTTTGCACTTTTCATCAATCCATTGTTCTTTAAATTTTCTGCATTTGCGAATACTTTCCCATTTTATGGCTTTGTATCTTTGTTTCCTGTTTTATCTGATCTATTTTTGTATTTTTGTCTTTCTTCTATTAAATTCAGGATATCCTTTGTTATCCATGGTTTCTTGTTTTCTTTTTGTGGATACCCCAGAATATCTCTGGCCGCCATGTCTAAGCTGGATTTAATGTTATTCCATTCTGTTTCTACTTCCTTAGTATCAGAAATTTTCTCGTTATCTTTCAGCAATTTATTTGATTTTTTTTTATAACTTTCGTGAATATCTTTATCTTTTAGCTTCTCAAAGTCAAAGTGCCTATTTCCTTTTCTCTTTTCAGATTTTTAAATTTAAGTGCGACCTTCATAATTACGATGTTGTGGTCAGTGTCTATCTCTGCTTCCGGGTAGCTTCTATAGTCTTTTACTTGATTTCTAAACCGTTGTCTAACAATAATGTAATCTATTTGATATCTTCCTATATCTCCTGGCATTTTCCACGTTAATCGTCTTCTAACATGATGTTGAAATAATGTATTTGTGATGGTTAAGTTGTTCTTGTCGCAAAATTCTACCAGCCTATTTCCCCTGTCATGTCTCCGGCTTAAACCAAATAAACCTACTATCGCTCTTTCACTGCCCTCACCTACCACTGCATTAAAATCCCCCGTAATTATTAAATTTTTTATGTCCTTTTGCGTATCTTAGAATGTCGTCGATATCTTTGTAGATCGCCTCTATCTCTTCCTCACTGTAGCTAGAGGTGGACATGTATACTTGTATTATTACTGTATTTACTGGTTTAGATTCAAATCTAACCATGAGTACCCTTTTGTTCTTTTGTAAGTAGTTTTCTACACGTTGTCCTATCTTCTTTCGCATAACTATCCCCCACACCTGAATTTCCTTCCTATGGACCTGTTTGAATTACCCTGAAGTCTCCACTCCAAAAATCTCCCGCCTTTGGCCAGCGGATTTAGCTGATTCCTACTATGTCTAAACCGATTCATTTCGAGTTTCAGGTTCTCTAGCTTACCTACTTGTTTCATACTTCTAACATTCCACGTTCCGACTCGCGGATTGTTCACGGATTTTTTTCTATACTTTAGGATCACATTCCCCGAAGTAGTACCCTCCCGTAGATCCGAATGAGAGACTATTTTATCTCCGGAATTTTTTACCCCAGAGGATGCCATCATCATTAATAGCAATTTGAGTGCTGTGTACTTGGGAGATAATGTGGTGGTTTCCCGTTGCCTTCCACATCGCAATAGTGTGTCTCAGAATGTCATACCGACCCCTATGGTCTCTGCCACTCTAAGTACCGAAAAAGTTGCTACCCTCTTTCGGGGACCTGTCTTAGTCTGGTTCCTCTCTAAAGACCCCATTAATTTGGTTATACCTATAGTTCGGCTCTTTAGCTCATTGAAACGCGCGAGTCATTCTACCTGTTCTAGTATTTTAGAACGTCGTCAAGGTGCAGGTCCGTTCAGAATGGCCCAATATGTTAAGGAACTAAAAAAATCAGGCCAAACAAAAGAAATTAGATTTTTTTAAATTTTGACCAAGTTGACCATGGTAAGTAATATTTGAAAATGGATTCTTAGAAGGTCTTGAACCTGCACTTTTTGCTAATTTAACCATCGCTGTATCTGTTAAAATACAAGAATTACACATGTTGCCACACGAAATCCGGGCACTCTGTATACGACGCGGGCTTGCGCAACACATTTATTAATAAAAATCTTCATTTTAAAAATGATTTTAATAAGTACCCTTTATTTTCAAAACTAAGACTAGGTTGTCACTCAGATGTATTACAAATTAATGAATTAAAATGCTAAATTGCTAACCTATTGATAATCACCTATTAAAATGCCCTCCTATAATTGAATCTATCCATCGATAACTCTCAGCAATGTTACAGATACATTGTTATTGGTGTGCAACGCCCTACTACCCTTAGAAATAAAGTTAAGTTTAATTTAAGTACGCCAGTAGTTGAGTTTTACAATTCGAACAAGCCGCAGGCGACAAAACAATAGTTGTTCGTGTAATAAGTGTGTGTATGGTTTACAACTTTTCTATTTCAAAATAGAACTTAGGGAATAGCTTCTTTGTCAGGTAGGTATTATGCTGAACATCGAATATTTTACGTGGGGTTTACTTGTTAGCATCGCTTAACAAATACAAGCGAAGTAGTCAAATTTAATTGGTTTAGTTTTAATAAAGGACAAGCAGAATATTTCAGAAATCAAAAAGTTTTTATAATTTCTTTTCGTTAAATCGTTGCTTTCCTATTTCACTAAAATTTTTATAAGAAACAAGCTTGTATAAGTGATATGATATGCACGTAAAAGGAGGGTAACTGCGCATGGTCACTTGTTCCCTAGACGTGTTTTTATGACCCTGGCAGTACATAAACACAAAACAATAGCTGTTGCTGTATTGTTTACTATTATTATACTCGTGCTGTGGTAATTTGTCATTCAATTTTATTAAACAATTACTCTCATTATTGAAAGTAATTGAGTGTACGCTAAAAAATCGGCAATAATAAATGAGGAATTAACGCTAGTAAAATTATTATAGAGGATGAACGTGTAACTAAAGCAGGAAATTGCTGTTCGTCGGTAAGTTTCGGTTCTTGTCAGATGACCTTGTTGACCAAATTTAAATTTGTAACCGTTAGATTATGTTAGCCAAATTAATCTAACAGAAAGCCTCGATTTTTAAATCTCTTAACCTTGTGTTTATATTTGAAAGTAGTTTACTTTGTTAAAATGGATATCGTAAATAATGAATGAGTTATTGATTATTAATTATACTGTACACTCCTTAATGCTGTAAGTAAATAAAGCGCTATATCCTCGGTGTATCCTAATACCTCATATTCCACAAAGGTTAAATTTTTCAGGAGACGCATAAAACCTCCCAATTTTTAAACAGTTTATTGTTGAAAGTCCTTTGGTACCAACATCAGCTTCGTTTTTAGGAATTATCTTAATTTTATGTATTTTGCTTAAATTTGATAAACTGTTGTGGAATACGTTGTATTTCTTTCATTTGCTCTAATTAGAATTTAACAATTGTGGGTTACAATATGTTTGATTAGACTCAAAAATTATATTATTAAACAACAAAACTTTTAGAAACAAAGAATATTAAACGTATTAACTCGATCGTTACATTGATTTTATATGATAATCATCATTAGGTTTTCAGTCCTGAAACTGGTTAGACGCGTACCATCATTGTTTTCTATTCTGAACTAACCTCTAGACATTTCCCTGCATACATCACTATCTGATCTAGGTCTACATCTACCTCTTTTCTACTATCTCTGCTTGTCATACATCTCATACTATTCCCCAAAAATGCCTTAGAACGTACTCTGCCCTTGTATTTCTTCTATTTTTTTTCCAAAGATATCCTTGTTCCCCTACTGTTTCTATAACCTATTTGTTATTACCTTTGTCTGTTCATCCTCATACATCTGAAGCACGGCATTTCAAAGGCTGCTACTGTTCTTCTGTCTGTGCTGTGCTCCACACATACGCTTTCAACAACTTTTTGTTCTATGTTTGTCTTTCATCATAGGCGCTGTTCTTTCTTTTAGATACAGTTAGGTCCCCTTCTATTGTTTTACAACTATATACCTTATTTCTCCGACATTTAGTGGTTGTGAAGGGGAGTAAGCAGCCTGTGGCTGCCAAGTTCCCCCAGCACTTGAACATTTACCGATTTAATATTTTTTTCAATATATCTTTTCGCACAGTCAACATTAGTTGCAGATATTTTGCAACCAACACCTGTAGTTGTTTATAATAATTATCAGATTTATCTGCACTTATTTTTTCGTCATTGGGTTTTCCGTCTCAAAACTGGTTGGACACGTACCTGCACTTATTTATTTTCTAAACTAGCCTACATGGTTCCCTGAAATTCTCACACAGCAATACAGCTCTGTTCCCCTTCTATTGTTTTCTAATTTTATGCCCTATTTCACCGAGATTCAGTGAAGAGGGTTAAGCAGCTTGTGGCTGCCAAGATCCTCCAACACTTAGACATTTGCCGAAATAATAGTTTTCCAGTAAATGCTTTCACGCAATTACCATTATTCGAGAATATTGCCCACCCAATACTTGTAGTTGCTTATAATAATCATCACGTTTAAGTGCAGTTACTTTCTTCATCATTAATTTATTCATCTTGAGATTGGTACCTGCGTACCTCTGTGTGTAAACCAGTGTCTTGATATTTAAATTTTAACATTCAGATATTCTCTAAACATTCCCCTTACCCTGTGAATTCAAGCCTCATGCAGCCTCCGCAACCATAAAGGTCGATGCAAGCTGTGCCGAAGTATTTCTTATACTTCGTCGTGCAATTACTCTTTTTATAACATCGAGAAAAGAGTAAGGTGCAATGTACCACATTTACAAACAGCAAGCAGAAATTAATAAAAAAACAAGATACTCAAAAACTAAGTAACATTTATGCGTACTTGCTACATCTACAAAACCATCGTTGTGAACGCATCAATGTATAACATCTATTACTTATAAAAACTACTAATAAAAACCGTTGTGCGCTTTCTGAACATATTATAAATAATGAAGATCACTCCATAGATTAGAATAATCCTAAAATCATTGCCAAATCTCAACATTATAACAAAAGAATTATATTATAAACATACCACATTTACAAACAGCAAGCAGAAATTAATAAAAAACAAGATACTGAAAAACTAAGTAATATTTATGCGTACTTGCTACATCTACAAAACCATCGTTGTGAACACATCAACGTATAACATATATTACTTATAATACGGAACATACCTGTGTTTATAGACAGTTAACCATCCGTTTTATTTAATCTGTCAGTGCTGGCTTGTTCAAGCAAATGTAACAAGTGACGATTAAAATTATATCCTTTTCCATCTTGACCAGCACGAGGTAATCATCAAAAAGACTTTTGTAATGCAGAAGTTTTGCAAATTACACTTATATTATCTGTGATAAAAACCTTTACTTTTTAATATGTACTGTGATTTTAGAATTGTGTTTTATACAAAGATGTAAGTAATCTACTGATGATTACTCATTGTATCAACTTGCACTTTTAGATTTGATGAAGTTGTCAAATAGACAACAAAAGCTTAAAGTTTTAATAAAGCATTTGTAAAGAAACGTAATAGTTTTAATAAGGTCAAAATATATATATATATATATATATATATATATATATATATATGTTCAGGAAGTAACGGTCGTCACTTTGTTGTAAAAAATTTTTTTCGACCTTATTAAAACTATTACGTTTGTTTAAATGTTTTATTAAAAACTATCCAGTTTCTGATGAAGTTGTCCAATAGACAACGAAAGCTTGGATAGTTTTAATAAAACATTTAAAACAAACGTAATAGTTTTAATAAGGGGTTTTTTTTTTATATATATATATACATATAGTGTGTCCCAAAAGTTTTATACAAATGGAGAAAAGTTTATTTTACATTTCACAAAAAAATATTCTTGATAAAAGCTCTGCATGACCTGTAGATCCATAATTAAGTACAAAATTTTTGAAACATTGACTGAAATACGGGAAAAATCAAAATCATGATTTGGAGTGATAGTAAAATACGCTCAAATTGTATTGGGGCAAAATGTTCATTGAAATTTTTATTAAATAGCAATAAATTTGCCCACTTTGTAGATAAAAATTAAAGATATTCAATAAACACATGAGCAATTGTTAAATTAATGCGCAGTACGAAACATCGTAAGATGTTCATAATAGACGCCTGATTTTATGTTACTCATCCTTTTTAACACGTTCTTGATAGAGTGCTTTTGAATATCTAAGAACTGTCAACAAATGTCATTTGTTACATAATGTGTGTTTGCTATAATTAGAAATGCCAGTAAAATTAAATATTAAAGATAAAATTGAAATTGTTCTCGTTGTTGGAGAAAATTATAAAACATGTAAGAAGGCAGCAGAAATCTTTAGTAATCGACACCCCGATAAAAAAATACATTTCACAATGGTCAGATATGTAATAAGTAATTTCACGAGTTCTGAAAGTGTTGAAAATAAATTTAGAAAAAAACATCGACCATGGGTTCGAAATGAAGAAATCGAAACTGCTGTGATGCTATCGGTTGTGGAAAATCCAAAAAATTCACTTCGAAGAAGGTCTAATTTATTGAATGTAAGCAAAAATACAGTTGCACGATTTTTAAAGTCAAATAAATTTAAACCATACAAACCCCAATTTACCCATACTCAAAAAGGAGATATTGTACGAAGGTTTGAATTTTGTGTTCGTATGCAAGGAGAATTGGAAAATAACAGATTTATGACACGACAAGTACTGTTCTCTGACGAAGCAACGTTTACGTCTAATGGTACAATAAGTTCGCAATATTGTCGATGGTGGAGCAATGTTAATCCCAATTTCCATGTCCAAACCAGAGATCAATATTCATTTAAAACTAATGTATGGTTTGGCATTTACAAAGACAGAATTGTTGTACCATTCTTTTTTCGAAATAACATGAATGGAGAACGATACCTACAATTTTGAAACTATCAGTTGTCAGACTTTCTTGATGAACTACCGCTAGATGAACAAGAAAAAATATAGTACCAACAGGATGGAGTACCATCATATCACTTACATATCACTGTAAGAGAACTATTAGGGATTTTTTCGTCCATACTTTTAACGGTAAAGTGATCAGAAAGGACATGGAGTTTCTTTGGCCAAAGGTCGCCAGACATAACCCCTTTAGACTTCTTTTTGTGGGACTACTTAAAAGAAAAAGTATATCTTCAGAGGCCATTTCAAGATGTTGATCATCTTGAAAGAATCATTAAAGATACATGTGAAGCTATAACTCCAGATGTGGTTAGAAATGTCATAAATGAATTTAGTCAACGAACAATCGCCTGTTTAGAAGGGAACGGTAGATACGTTGAAGTTCCGTAGTATTAAAGTAATTTTACATGTTCTCAATAGAATTTATTAGTTGTGAAATAAACATTTTGCTCTCCAATACAATTTGAGTGTATTTTACTATTACTTTAAATCATAATTTTGATTTTCCCTGTATTCCAGCCAATGTTTTAAAAATGTTGTACTTAATTATGGATCTACAAGTCATGCAGAGCGAAACCTGACACACCCTGTATACTGTGAAGAAATTTCAAAAAAGTGATATTTACAAATATACTATGGTATATGGTAAAATTTTCTGCATCTTGAAAATTAACATAAGTTGTGTATTAGTGCAGTGGCAATGTATCTAATCAGGGTCATTTTTCTAAAACAGTTGAATATCTCAAAACTAAAAGGAATAGACAGATATAATTTGATATCAAATTAAAGCTCTTTTTTCTTTTTAAAATGTAATAACATATGGGTGTTCCATTTAAAAAATATAAGTTTAATATGCCCTGGAATTATGAAACACCCTGTATGCTTCCAAATATTTTAAAATGTGCACTTTAGGCATGCGTAATATGCCTCCAAATTTGGTTTACGTAGCTTTTATAATAACGGGTTATCGACCGTTGCCACACTAAAACTCACCCTGTATATATATAAGTTATATTTATATAACGTAAGTTATTCTATCGCTTCAGTAATAAATGAAATAATAACTTATTTATCAAACCCTACATTTTAAATCGGCTTAATGAAAGGTGGAAAATATAAGGTTTTGGCAGGACTTAACCTTATTTTCTGGAATTCTATCCAATTACAGCTCGTCTGAAATATTTTTAGTCTTTCTGTCTAAGTTTTTTTTCTTTCACATATATGTAATAATAGCACCTGGATTTTGGTTAAAATTTGTTTTATGGTATTACTTTTAGTCAGAAATAAAATAGTTTAAATATTGTAAATTCTGTTTTTATTATAATAAGACGGGTTTTGGACAGGATTGACTGTAGTAGTAAGAGCTTGGCTCCAAGTTCCCCAACATGAACATTTACCGATTTAATATTTTTTCAATATATCTTTTCGCACAGTCAACATTAGTTGCAGATATTTTGCAACCAACACCTGTAGTTGTTTATAATAATCATCAGATTTATCTGCGCTTATTTTTTCGTCATTGGGTTTTCCGTCTCAAAACTGGTTGGACACGTACCTGCACTTATTTATTTTCTAAACTAGCCTACATGGTTCCCTGAAATTCTCACACAGCAATACAGCTCTGTTCCCCTTCTATTGTTTTCTAATTTTATGCCCTATTTCACCGAGATTCAGTGAAGAGGGTTAAGCAGCTTGTGGCTGCCAAGATCCTCCAACACTTAGACATTTGCCGAAATAATAGTTTTCCAGTAAATGCTTTCACGCAATTACCATTATTCGAGAATATTGCCCACCCAATACTTGTAGTTGCTTATAATAATCATCACGTTTAAGTGCAGTTACTTTCTTCATCATTAATTTATTCATCTTGAGATTGGTTGAATGCGTACCTCTATTGATTTCTATTCTGAGCTAGCCTACACATTTCCCTGAAACTTCTACAGCCTACATCTTTCACTATCTGTTTGCAGTAGTCTAACCTAGGTTTACCTCTTCTTCTTTTTTTTTCTATCTCTGCTTCTAGTATATTCCGCACTATTCCCTCATGCCAAAGTTTGTGGCCTATCATCCAACTTCTCCTATTTTTTACCATTTTCTACATATTTCTTTCTTTCCCTACCATTTTTAGTACCTCTTCGTTCTTAACTTTGTATGTCCATGATATCTTCATCATACGTCTGTAGCAGCACATTTCAAAGGCTTCTACTTTTGTCTTGTCCGCTTCTCCTACTGTCCAGGCTTCACAGCCGTACAGTGCTGTGCTCCATACATATGTTTTAAGCAATCCTTTCCTTGTTTCTATGTTTGTTGTCTTTGAACACAGTAGTTAATTTTTCTAGTTAAATATAGCACAACCTTGTGCTAATCTTTGTTTTATATCTTTTGTGCTTTTCCCATCTTGCGTTATTTGACTTTCTAGGTGGCAGAAATCCTTAACCTCTTGTAGGTTCGTGTTACATATTTGTATTCTTGTTTTTGATTTACTTTTCCCTCCTTTGCATACTAGTACTTTAGTTTTAGTTTTGTTAATTTTCATACCGTATCTCTATGTTAGAACCGTTTCCATTTCATTAAGAGCAGCTTCTAAGTCTTCCTTGCTAGATGCTAATACCGCTATATCATCTGCAAATCTAATCATATCAATTTTTTGTCCCTGCATAGTAATTCCAAATCTCTTCCTGTATTTGACAGTATTTATTGCCTCTTCAATGTACAAGTTAAAAATTAATGGGGATAGGAAACATCCCATCTCACACCTTTCCTAATGTTTACTTCTCAAGTTCCTGCTCTAATTCTATTACTACTGTTTGCTCTTTGTATAAGCAATGTACTAATCGTCTATTCCTATAACTCATTCCAATCTTTTTGAGTATTTCGAACATTTTTTTCCATTTTACATTGTCGAATGCTTTTTCCAGATCTACAAACCCTATATACACGTTTCCCCCTTTTTCTATTGTTCTCTCCATTATCACTCTCAGAGCTAAGATAACCTTCCGTGTTCCCCTATTTCGCCTAAACCCAAATTGGTCTTCTCCTAGTATTTCTTCAGCCCGTTTTTCCATTCGTCTTTGTACAATTCTAGTTAATATTTTTGACACGTGTGCTGTCAAACTTATTGTTCGAAAATTTTCTCATCTATTCGCGCCTTTCTTTTTTAGTATAGTTACTATCATGATACGTACGAAATCTTTGGATATCTCGCCTATTTCATACATATAGCTTACAAGTTGGAAGAGACGTTCTGTTACTACTTGACCAGCGGCTTTTAGAGTTTTCGCTTGCATCTTATCTGTACCCGGCGCCTTACCATTTTTCAGACCCTTTAATGCTAATTTAAATTCATCTTTAAGTATAGGATATCCCAAGTCATCATTTTCAATGTATGATTCTTGTTCTAATGCAGTTAGTTCTTCTCATGCATATAAATTCCCTATATATTCTTGCAATCTACCTACTTTCTCTACATTTTCTATAATGTCGTTTTCTCCCGCGTCCCTTATATTTTTACTATACGGTATTATATCCCTAAAATTGATTCTAATTAGTTTGTATGTTTTATCTGTCTTTCCTACTTCCATCTTAGTTTGTACCTTTTTGCATTTTTTATCAATCCATTGTTCTTTAGCTTTCCTGCATTTGCGAATAATTTCCCATTTTATGGCTTTGTATCTCTGTTTTCCTGTTTCGTCTAATCTATTTTTGTATTTTCGTCTTTCTTTTATTAAATTCAGGATATCCTTTGTTATCCATTGTTTCTTATTTTCTTTTTGTGTATACCCCAGAATATCTCTGGCCGCCATGTCGAGGCTGGATTTAATGTTATTCCATTCTGTTTCTACTTCTTTAGTATCAGATGTTTTCCCGATTTCTTTAAGCAATTCATTTGACCTTTTTTCGAGTCGTTCTTGAATATCTTTACCTTTTAGTTTCTTTAGGTCCAAGGGCCTTTTTCCGTTTCTTTTTTTCAAATTTTTTGATTTAAGTGCGGCCTTCATAATATGGGCGGCTCCGTGGCGTAGTGGTATGTGTGTGACTACTACGCCCAAGGTCCCGGGTTCGAATCCCGACACGGTCCGCTTGAAAAATGTTAGGCGAGCATTTTTCACAAAAATACACCCTCGTTCGGATGAGAGGTAAAATGGAGGTCCCGTGTGTGAGTTTGTCACGCACGTTAAAGATCCCTACCTTGCTTGGGACAGCAAGGGTTCGGCAAAATTCCTAATTCTCCAGGTAAAAACTCGCTTCCTGGCCAATGTAGTACCTTCGGGTGGAGCATTGGAAAATCACATGTAAGGCCTTCATAATTACGATGTTGTGGTCAGTGTCTATATCTGCTTCTGGGTAGCTTCTACAGTCTTTTACTTGATTCCTAAACCGTTGTCTAACAAGAATGTAATCTAATTGATATCTTCCTATATCTCCTAGCATCTTCCATGTATATCGTCTTCTAGCATGATGTTGAAATAATGTGTTTGTAATGATTAAATTGTTCTTGTCGCAAAATTTTACCAGCCTATTTCCTCTGTCGTTTCTCGTGCCTAAACCAAATAAACCTACTACCGCTCCTTCCCTACCTTCACATACCACTGCATTAAAATCCCACGTAATTATTAAATTTTCATGTCCTTTTACGTATCTTAATATGTCTTCGATATCATTGTAGATCGCCTCCACCTTTTCCCCACTGTAGCTAGAGGTGGGCATGTATACTTGTATTATTACTGTATTTACTGGCTTAGATTCAAATCTAACCATGGGTACTTTTTCGTTCTTTTGTAAGTAGTTTTCTACACGTCGTCCAATCTTTTTTCGCATAACTATCTCCACACCCGAATTTCCTTCCACTGATCCTGTGTGAATTACCCTGAAGTCTCCACTCCATTTCGAGTTTCAGGTTATCTAGCTTACCTACCTGTTTTATACTTCTGACATTCCACGCTCCGACTGGCAGAATGTTCACGGATCTTTTTCTATACTTTCGAATCACATCCCCCGAAGTAGTCCCCGAATGAGGACTATTTTACCTCCGGAATTTTATACTCCAGAGGAAGCCATCATGTTTACTAACAATTTTTGTACGCAGTGTACTTGAAAGGTAATGTGGTGGTTTCCCAATCCTTCCACATCGCAGTAGTGTGTCTTAAAATGTCACACCGACCCCTATGGTCTCTGCCACTCTAAGTACCGAAAAAGCTGCTCCTCTTTTGGGGACCTGTCTTAGTCTGGTTCCTCACTAAGGACCCCATTAAACCTATAGTTCGACTCTTTAGCTCATTGAAACGCGCAAGCCATTCTACCTGTTCTAGTATTTTAGAACTTCGTCGAGGTGTAGGTCCGTTCAAAATGGTATAAAAAGTAGTGCAACCGAAAATTATTATGTACAGTATAAAGTTAAAGGCAACATTTAACATTGACTGTGATAAGTGATGGTTAAATAAATGTTACCATGCTATGTGCTAAACTGTTAACTGTTAAGCATACTTACGAAATTTTAAAATAATTTTTATGCTCTTTGTCGTGTGTACTTATTTATTTACAGTCCCGTTGCTTTACTGGGATTTAAACATTTCAGCAACCGGGTATCTATGGGCCACCGAATCTCAATGTCAGCGGCATGTAGTACTAGCACCCGGTAATCTGGTCAAAACTGGGTCACCAAGTCGGTACCGGAAAGGTTTATTTAAATATAAATCAAGCTAAGCGACTACACATCATGAAAGCTTCTTACGATCTTCTTTATCTGAACAACAAGTTACAGTAACCCCTTACTTACTCCCTCTACTACCCTTAGGTATATCGACGCACGCAGAAGGCCTGAAATATTTTACACATCCTCCGACGCGGCCGCACAACTTACCTTGTCACTTCTTACTTCTAAAGGATACAATCTCTAGATGAAGTACTCGTATAACAGTGCAGGTAAATAAAATCACATAACATGGCTTTGAGTGATAACTATCTTTAAAATACAACGGTCCGGCGAAGTCTAAACCTGTCACTTCAAAGGGCTTTGTTTGCTGTATTCGATCTCTAGGTAACGACGCGAAGGGATGCGACCCTGACTTTCCACGAAGTTGTGTACAGATAACACATCTTGCTAAAACGGACTTTATTAATTGCCCTCCTCGAACAATCCAAAATCGTTTACGTAATTCATAAAGTGTTGCATTTACACCACTATGATGCAGAGTTTTATAAAACTTCATTATTAATAGTTTACTTAAGTTGTTACGTGCCAATTAAATTGGCACTTAAACATGTTTTAGTTTAAGTTTGATGTACGGAGGTTTCGCGCCATAATTTCATAAGACGCGGTGCGCGGAATTTAAATAGACTAGGCGTGTACTTCCGTTACGTCACAGTGCGTTTGCGCAGATCGCGCGACGCGAGAGGGTTGGACGAATAAGTTCGCGCCGATGTGTAAAAGACAAAAGAGTGGGGACGAGTTCCCTCTGCTCTCTATAACGTGGCTGTTTGCCTTTGATCTTCAAGGAGTGTGGTCGGTCAGGTATCGTATCGTGCTTATCTTTACCTATGTAGATATCCTGCTTGCTTATCTTTTGTTTGTCGACCTTTACCTGGTTTTTTCCCATCATTACCTGCATAGGTAGGTAACAACGAGAGCCGTAAGGCGTACCGTACTCCACGACCCGAGATGACGAGTCACCATCTTTAATTACTCCGGGAGGGAGCCCTGATGGACCTTGATAGAGGCCAACTTTCGTTCAACGCCGCAGAACGTTCGGATTTCCGGGGTAAGTAGTACAGTGTTTAATTTGTTCACTGATATGAACTTTTGTTTAAATTTTTATATTTCCGATTATTACGCAATGTAATTTGGCAGTGGTGACGTCATTGGTAGTTGGCAGCGCGGAATCTGTAATAAAGTTCGCGCTTACATCCGCCAGAGGCGTAGCCCGCTTTTCTCATTGCGCTTGCGCGATGTATTTATGAACTCTTTAACTGTATTACCGACTTTGTAACTGTTTTATCGACTCTTTAAGTGTAAGAACTATCACCAATTAAATTGTAATAAAGTGTGCATTTTTCGATAGAATAACGGGATACTTGAGGTCTAAATCTTCTCTTAAATTATGAAGACGTCCACCCAAACGCAGCAATTCATGTTTATCTAAGGAAGGGTTTAAAGTTGATTTCCGTTCAATGCTCTTACCCTTTTTTAAAATGTTAACCTCCGAATAATAAACTTCCCGCTGCGCTTGCCTGTTCATTTTCTAGCAACCACCTAGGACCGTGTAACCAAGTTTCGGAATTTATTAAAGTACTTGAACTTATTCCGCGGGTTAATAAGTCCGCAGGGTTTCCGCGACCCGGACAATGTCTCCATGTTATATCTTTTGATATAGTCTGAATTTCTTTAACACGGTTAGCCACATATGGTTTTCACTTTGACGCATCACCTTTAATCCAATGCAACGCAATCAGAGAATCTGTGCAACACACTACCTTATCGATTTTAATTAACACATTAGTTTTTATAAATACCTGTAACCTAGCTGCTAATAACGCAGCAGTTAGTTCCAAGCGCAGCAAGATTAGCATTTTATCGATACAAGTCCTTTAGGGGCGCAACGCGATTTTTTGAATACAGTAACTGCACACCAATTTTCCCGTTACGATCGTTTTGTTTTAGATATGCAGCTACCCCGTATGCTCGTAAAGATGCATCCACAAAAACATGTAATTGCGATTCGTTCGGATGGTTCGACACACCTACGTAACGCGGTATAGAAAAATCCATTAATTTCATCAATTATTGACTACATTCCAGCCATTCATCTTGCATATCTTGCGGTAGCAAATCGTCTCAACCAATTTTTCCAACCCATATGTTCTGAAACAAAATTTTAAGCTTTATTACACATGGTGCAAGAAGCCCTATCGGATCATACACACGAGCAATTGGCTGTAACACGTGCCTTTTTTACCATCTTAACGGAATGTATGTACTTCGTCCCACTACTCAAATCGACACTAATTCTATCGTTCTGATTGCACCAGTTAATTCCTAACACCTTTTGAATTTGTGCATTTTGCGATTCAACCTTGCTGTTTACTTCGAGATCGTTAATCGTCCATTTGCGTAAATTCATGGAGGCTCCTTGAAAAAGCTTACTTGAAAAGTCTTTTAAATGTTCTGCAACATTTCGATTGTTTACACTAACCACTAGGATCGTCTACATAAAATCCCCTTTCTAAGATTTCAATAAATTCAGGGTTTTGTTTTCGATTATTGATTAAATGTGTTCGTATCACCAAATTTAAAAGAAACGGGCAACATGTTACTCCGAATGTTACTCTATTCATACGGTACGTTTCCAGTTCATTGTCGTTATTGTACCACAAGAATCGACGTGCGTCTTTATCGTCGGAATGTAAATAAATTTGTAAAAATGCTTTCTCAATGTCAGCCGTAATTCCGATCTCGCCTACACGAAAATTAAGCAAAACCTTAATTAAATCTGGACTTAAATTAGGCCTCTTTTCTAATAAGTCATTCAACGATTTTTGTCCCGGGGCATGTGAAGAGGCATCGAAAACCACTCGCAAACGCGTTGTTTGTTTATCTTCTGTAAAAACAGACCTGTGCGGCATGCAGTAAACACGATCGCCATTTGTTGTTTCAGCATCACGCGGGAAATTAACTCGGCATAATTATTATCTAACATTCCTTTGATAGCAGCGTTATATCCACATATTTTGTTAATATTGGTCAATTTAAACTTTAGCGTCTGAGCACGAACTCGCGCACTAATTAAATTATCATCTTCAATCACTGCATTCTCATGTTTCCACGGTAAGGCTACTAAATATCGATCATCACATTTACGAACGTTATTTTTCAAAAAATTATCGAAAAATCTCATCGTCGTCTGCTTCTTTTGTTATACCTATTGTTTCCAAATCCCACATACTTTCGATCTCGGCTTCTGTCTTTATAACTGTCGCATGTAACACTGTCTGCAGATTACCCCTATTGTTGTAGCATCAACTGGTATGGGACCATGCAAAGCATAACCAAATTTCGTGTCCACTGCTACAAAACCTTCGTTAAGACGAATATTTTTTCCTGTCACTACTGCCCAGTAATTGTCCACCTCTATAAGTATATTAATTCCATCAACAATTAACGCTCGATCTACATTAAACGGGATATTGTCAGCAAGCTGCAGGTTTTGATACTCTACCACGCTTTCTTTAGGTATATGTAAATTATCCATGTAAATTTCTGGAACTTCCACAGCCTCGATCGTTAAAATTTCATCTGTATATTGTTCCTTCAAAGTAATTAAAACGCGGTTGTAGAGTTTAGACGGTATTGATGCACTACTTCCAAACGCGGCAATACGAACCCTATGTTGTCCAACAACAGGTAAATTTAATACCCTTGATAGATTCTTCTTAATAAATGAAAGTTGACTACCTCCGTCCATTACTAATCTAATTAACTCTTTGAATTTTCGCAAAAGGCATAAACACAAGCCGTTTTCAATAGCACATTTTTGTTTATGTTTGTCATCAAACTAGACACCGACAGCGCCGAAGTGTTCATTGAAATCTCGCCTTTCGGTAATTTCACTGTAATACCTGTCGTCTCAGCGTTGTATCTATCTTTACCTGGCTTAAAGTTTGGGTCACATATTGTTGTTGCGTGCCTACCTTTGCATTCTTTACATCTTAAAAATCTATTTTTACAATATTTAGCACTATGGTTATTTTTCGTACAACGGTAACAATTTCCTGCTGCCTTTGGAATTTCTCTCTTCCTCGCCAAAGGTACATCTGAGTCACACATTTCGGTTTTATGTTCTTTCTTGCAGAAAGCACAGCATTCAAGACGTTTGTTCGGCGTGACTGATAAACTAGACGCAGTTCCTTTGTAATGCGTTCCCTTCTCTATTGGGAGCATCTTTTCTTTACCATCTGCATCCGGTTTCAAAGCTTGTTCCAACTACTCGAGTTCGTTTTTAAGAAACCGCAACAAATCCTTTACGTGGCAATCTGCATCTTCCTCTGACCTTGATGATGAACTTTCAAAATTATTCGTAGTAATTTCTAGATGATTGGATGATTTCATTTTCATTTGTCGATAAAATCCTAAGCGCAATTCCGTTGGCAACGACTTCATGAGAGTCGACTTTACGATTATGTTATACTGAGAACTAGATACTTCTAAGATTTCAAGAGCACGCATAGCTGAAGTGATTAGATTGTAATTCTTCCTTAAGGTGCTTACGTCATTTCTGAATTTTACAGGTTCGATTTTCATAATGCTATCAATATATTGTTCAATTAGCCGTTCCCCATTTCCAAATTGATCTTTTAATATATTCAAAACTTCTTCATAGAATGCTCCAGATGGAGGAAATTCCTCAATTGCTTCAGCGGCCCTTTCCGTGACATACATTCGCAGGTAGTTGAATTGATCTCCGTTCGTTAATTGTTGATTGTCGTGGATCATACTTCTGAATTGTTCCCAGAAAGGAAACCAGCCCTTTGCAGTACCATCATACTTTGCTAACTGTACACGTTGAAGCTTCACTGACGTAAAGGACGGCCTACTCTTCGTTACTTATTGGTACCATATTCGTCAAATTCGAGTCAACTTCTATCTGCGATTTTTCTGGAAGTTTTAATCTAAATTCCAACTTAGACATCGTAGTTACAGCAACCTCTTCATATTCATACCTTTTCATTAACTCGTCCTCTAGATTTTCCTTATCAATTTCTTTCAGATTGTCACTTGCAAGCTTTAACTTTGACATAGCTGTATAAATGTCTTCGACCCTGAAACTATTTTCCAGCATAGAATTTATATTATTAACTGTTTTAGTTAAGTGCGTTCTACAGATTGTCCGTTTTACTTGTTCCATTACGAAGCCTTGACAGTATAGCCGTCTGTTAAATATTCGCGTTCACGTTCCGTTATTCCGAATATTCACGTTAAAGCTCGTTTATATTCATCACCAGATCTTCCCGGGTTTCGGCACCAAAAATGATGTAATGCAATAAATAACATCAAGTTTAAGGAAAGGTTTATTTAAATATAAATCAAGCTAAGCGTCTACACATCATGAAAGCTTCTTACGTTCTTCTTTATCTGAACAGCAAGTTACAGTAACCCCGTACTTACTTCCTCTACTACCCTTAGGTCTATCGACGCACGCATAAGGCCTGAAATATTTTACACACTGGCAAAATAAGTGACCCGAAATGACCCGGTGACCCTGTGACCCGTGATCCGGTCCCGCTCTAATTATTAGTATACAGATAATTGTCTCTGCATGGTTGATATCATTCAGTATTAGGCTCTTATGCTATATTTGGCAACTTTATAGATGTCCAGACAGCACTAAAATACGCTTGTACGTGTGAACTATGAACTCTAACAAAGATGCACGAATCACAAAAACATGTATGTGTGTAAATAAAATTTAATCATCATAAATCATGAATTGAAGCGACACGACACTAATATACATTATATCAGCAGTTAATAAATAAACAGAGAAGCCAAGCCCATCATTATTAATAATAACTGTGAACCAAATCGCATTAAAATACCCAATGACTAGAATTAAAAGATCAAGGAATCATATAATCAGTACAGATTGTGCTATCGTTAAAACTAAATTAGTTTAAGTGAAAAACTAGCTCGAAATTGACTACTATTTGCAGCATCAATTGAACAAACTTAGATGCAACGCAATTTTGTTACAAGCTTATGATTCAACAATTATGATAAAATGCCAAACAATTACTGTTAATAATAGCAAGTTTTATTATTGTATAGAGCAATATGTATTAACCCGCACAAGTAGCTTTCTTGTAAAGTTGTAACTTCCTAAGTTTTTATTTTAGACTTTGAATTACTTTGAAGATGTTAATGAGCACACACTCTATTAATTGGTACGTCGGGTGTAGCATTCCAAATAATATAGCTATGACAGTATGCAAATTTGTAGTACAATTTGATGCAACGCTCGAGCAGAGCAAATTGATATTTGTCTGGAACCACTGGCGGATCGACGGAGGGAAGGGGGCTCTGCACATTTAATTTTGATTTTGATTTTATAAACTTGGTAGAAGTTACTGATGTGGAATTAACTAATCCATTGCATCTTTTCAGTACCAAACATTAAAGTTTTGTAGTAGGGGATAATTGGGAATCCTGGGCCCTCTTATCCTCCAGCATCCTCATTTCCTCGCTCATTCTGGACCAAAAAGCTTTCTTCGAGTAGCCATTTTATCTTTGGCGATAAATGTACCTTGTTTGGTATTAATTAATATTAGATTTTCCTCAGCTACCTGAATTTCTAGAAATTTTTTAGATAGCTTCATCCCCCAGGGAGATATCCTCATTTTAAGATTTTTTACCATCAGCGATTTCTGACCGTCCTTATAAATTTTTTAGCCATGCGACACATCAAATTAGTCTAGAATTTTACGCAAAATTTAAATCTGTAAACAGATTTAAAATCCGACCACCCTTTACCGTTTTACACACATACCCTCTGCAAGATAAATCTTTCTCTACATTTCCATTCACGAAATAAATATATCTTGTTTGATGTCAATTAATATTAGATTTTTCTCAACTATCCGAATTTCTAGGAGTTTTTTTAGATAGCATTACTCCCTAAGGCGGTACTCCAATCTAAAGATTTTTTACCATCAGCGACTTTTGACCGTCCTTATAAATTTTTAGCCATGCGACACATCAAATTAGTCTAAAATTTTACGCAGAATTCGAATCTGTAAACAGATTTAAAATAGGGCCATCCGTTACAAAGTTACACCTTGTAAAGACCCAAACCTCTAATTTTTTGCATTCATATCTAACCTAGATAAAAGTTTCTATTAATTATTTTATTGACTACATGTTTTGAGAAATACAAGAAATATGTGTTTCCTAAATACGTTGAGGGATACATCAAGTACGGTCTGCAAAATGATGTCAACAAATCTGAAGATTATTTTATTATCGTCGAACGAGTTCAGGCCTACAATTATGATTGTGGAAGAAGATTTTGTTATGGCGTATAGTTTTTCAAATAGCAACTTAGTTCGCTCTAACTGAATTGCGGCGTTTAAACATTCTTTATGCGCTGCCGTCGACTGGTTTTCCAAATCCTTAATTTGTTCCCCACTTATTGTCTGCAATTTTTAGTTCCTCCTGGAAATAAACCATCTCAATGTGCCTCTCCTTGTGTTTTTTTATGGCGTCACATGCGATACTTAAGATGTTCATTCTAAAAAAAATTAATGATTAACAGTTTTTCAATTATACATGTAAATATTAATTTCTTCTTCGTTTGCAAAATTCAAACTAAGACTTACTCTTCTTTGTCGATAGTCCTCACACAAAATTTTCAAAGATGGAAAATTCTGTAACACTATTAATTACACTTTGAATGACTTTACGTTTTACAAAAATAAACTTAAAATGAACTTTTGGTATCATTTCCCCGTATTTATGTACATAGAGAAAATATAAGTATAATTTGTCTTTACATTCACCCAATTTAAATCAAATTATAATATGCGTATTCCCGTATATTAACTAGAATTGTGAAACGTACTTTTATTAAATTAATAGTCAGACGTCATTGACAAAACAATGCAAGGCTGATGATCATACATTTCACTAAATTTATTTAGAAAATACGTCTTATTTTGAACTACATTTAAAATAGATTATCGAACTACTTTCTAGACGCTACTTTCTACTAACGCTAACTAACTTTCTATAACGCCAATTAACATAATAAGGAGCTGCGCACGCTCGACCATCGTCATAAAAGGCGAGGGAGCCATGTTCCAGTGCATTAGTCATCAAAGTATCGTCGAGTTTGATCAAAATTACAAGTTAAAGATGGATTTTCGTTACAAGTGATGTACGAGTACCACAATTAAACATCAACCAACTAGTTGGTAAGACAACCTATAGGTTAGGCGAATTTCTACCAAATTCTCACCACCATATAATAGAAGTTGGTTTTGATTTATATGGTGGTCTTCAACCTGCCATCCAAGTTATTTGCTGTAGTGGTATGTGTGCAGATTCTACGATAACATTCTCATACTTCGCTTGGGAGAAGTTGTGTACTTTTCAAGTGGAATTTCAAATTCGCCAATTTGCTCAAGACCCAAAACAAGTCAGATTAAATGGAGACGACGTTATTGACATACAATTGAATCAAGATTTCAAATTGCAGCTGACCACAGTCTTTAATAGAAGTATATGGCTGTTGAACAATTTTGAAGAAGATAATTTATATAATATGGAAATTACGAAAGTTCGGAATGTTATTGTACTACCTGCGTACGAGCGCATCAAGCTATTAAATGTGCGAGAATTAATCTGTTTTAAAATGGCTGAGTTGAGGTGTAGATTCCAGAATTTTACGAAAAATCTGTATGTGATATAAAAAATGTATGTGGAAATACGACGGACGAAGAAAGAGTTCAAACGTTATTGGAGGAAGAGAGCCGTGCCAGTATTTCTCTGTCTAATGATTGCAGCAATTTAAATTACTTGACAATGTTGAAAATTATTAAATGTTACCCCATCCAATACTTAAAAGATGCGACTACAAGGCAATCGCTTGCGCAAATGTTTAGAGATTTGGGTATCCTAGATTCGCCAGACTCTGGTACATGTATATATTTTATTAAAAACATTATATTTTTTGATAAAGTTTGTTTTACATATTTGTATCGTCAACATCAGCAAAAATTATTAATAGACGTATTAAACTATCTTGTTTTTTTATTCTTAGGTTTAAAGTGGTGTATCCGATAACTGCATTACTTTTAGCGTCACCAAATATGTGGTTAGTAGTATGGAAAGTTGAATGGGAATTTTTTCAAAATGAGCAGTAATGCCGACGACAATTTTTAATTCTGGTAAAAAAATACATTTAATTAATCGTCTCGTAGGAATATTCGAGTTTCACTTCCAAATAATTTACAAAACTGACCTCGTCATGTATTTAAAACAAATTAGACATATATTTCTTGTATTTCTCAAAACATGTTGTCGATAAAATAATTAATAGAAACTTTTATCTAGGTTAGATATGAATGCAAAAAATTAGAGGTTTGGGTCTTTAAAAGGTGTAACTTTGTAAGGGGTCGCCCTATTATTTGTTCACAGATTTGAATTCTACGAAAATTCTAGACTAATTTGATGTATCGCATGGCTAAAAATTTATAAGGACGGTCAAAAGTCGCTGACTGTAAAAATCTTTAAATTGGGGTACCGCCTTAGGGAGTTATGTTATATAAAAAAATCCTAGAAATTGGGATAGTTGAGAAAAATCTAATATTGATTGACTCCAAACAAGGTACATTTACCGCGAAAGATGAAATGGCTAGTCGAAGAAAACTATTTGGATTAGAAGATTACCGGTAAAAATTCTTGAAATGAGGGTAGCTCCCTGGGAGATGATGCTATCTGAAAAATTCCTAAAAATTCAGGTAGCTGAGAGAAATCTAATATTAATTGATACCAAACAAGGTACATTTATCGCGAAAGATGAAATGGCTAGTCGAAGAAAACTATTTGGTCCAGAATGAGTGAGGAAAAGAGGGCCTAGGATTTCCAATTATCCCCTACTTTTCGTTTAATATTTTTATGACAACATTACAAATAAAATGCTAGTAACAAAAAGTTTCAATCATTTTTAAATTTTCTCGGTTTTTAAAGAGTTCAAGAAAAAATTCGTCTGCAGTCAGATCAATTTCAGTATGTATATTTAATTTGCGAGACCATTTAGACGCTCCTGTCCCATGGTACTTCTGAGATAACTTTTAATTCTTCTTAAGGTTGAAAACTTGAAAATGATCGTTTTGACGTCGCTGTTGTCACGGGTAATAGCGTCAACACTCGTAAGATTGTGTTTACGTTTTTAAATTGTTTCCATTAACAACCTGAAAGAAAAAATACTATAAAATTATAAGTTTCGGTATTAACCTATTCTACGGGTGAAAATTATAAATCAACGTTACTCACTAACAAAGCATTTAACGCATTTTGAATGTCCTCATTGCAAATTCGTTCCCTCCACATTTTGACTTCCGAGATGAAATTTCTCTCCGTACAATCCAATATTTCTTCATAAAATTTGTAATGATGTGCGCATTTCTCTTCGTCAATTTTTTGTTTAGGAAATAGTTGCCCAAAACTTTGAGAAATTAATTTGTGTTTTTGGAATCGACTTTGAAGATGAGAAATGTAAGTATCAAGAAATGGAATATAAAATGCAATTTTGTAATAATCTTCAACATTTTGCATTTCAACATTACAACGATGTTTCTACCGATTACAACGACGCGGAAATTTCATTTCTATCTCGTACTGAGAACAAACTTTTAGAAACATCTTCATAAATAAGATGGAAAAATGAATCAGCGTTAACCCGTTTTTCCTTGAAATCATTTAAAGCACCATTCACTAATTTTGTAGCATCTCCCAAACCTTGATTTTTGTTTGCAATGCCCGACTTAGAGGCAAAACGACAGAATTGATCGATTCTATAATATGACAGGGGATTTGAAATTCAATCGTTGAAATCGCTGTCAAAAGATTGAGAAGCCTGTTGTGAAGTTTCCTGGTCCTTCCGCGTATTTATATCTTCTAAACCTTCAATAACAGCCGGTTGGAGTTCGATGAAAGTGAATGCTGCTTCATGAGAGTGAGCCCATCTCGTAGGACAAATGGATTTTAATTTTTCTTTTCTTTTGGTTACTTTTGTTCGCCATTTCGGAAATTTCTTTCTTTAAAATGCTTTGTCTCTTGGGCCAGTGAAAACAATGGTTCCTTTTGCGTGCTTCCAAATGTTAAACGGCTTACTAACAAGTTTTCCCAAAGGTATATCTTCTTTTCCGTCGATTTGCATACCAAAGCCATGCAGTACATACAATATCCGCCATAATTTTTAGGAGAATAAACCAACCATCTGAACTCTTCCAACCAATTTCTTTGAAAGGACAAATTTTTCGCAGTTGATTTTGGCAATTGATACTTGATCGGTGGTACCCATGAATTATTGATTAATTTTAGTAATTCGCCCGGGTTTGCTACACTTTGTGCATTAATTGCAACATTACTTATGTCGTTTTTGGGAAAACATGGAATATCGTTTTCAATTATTGTACTATTTGAACTTGAAAGCCGTTGATCATCACAAATTTTAGCACCAAGAAGGTAAAAAGAGGTATTCGATGATGTAGTTACCTCCGATGCATTTTCTTCGACGATTGACGTGGAATCTTCAACCTTTAAAAAATACACAAACATTAGGTTTTGGACGTTCAATTCCAAGTTTATTTGGACTCTGCTTTTCATTTTGGAAAATCATTTCCAAATGATTTCACATACAATCATTTGTAATTTCGTAAGATTGATATTTAATGTCGGTAAATTTTTTCTTTTTGAAGAGAAACGGCTGTTGCACTAATTTTTGTAAATTAGCACTCCTTAAAAGTGATGTATTCAAAAGTTAGATTTTGAAACTAAATTTCTAATGTCAATTCAAGACTTTGAATTTGAATTTTAAATTCTTAAACTTTTCTTACTATATTTAATGTTTGATTTGATATTAAAACCTATATTTTGAAAATTTTATTTTGTAATCTTTCGCAGTATTGCATTATAGTGAAATAATATATTCGTTAAAAATGTAAAATGTATTAAAGGAGTATACGATCGCCGAGAATTATGTCCTTTTCGAAAATCGTTTACAATTTGGAATGTGTTTACTACTCGCCACTCTGGTCCTTGACCTTAACGTAAGAAATACATAAAAGTTGCAGGACGGGTTTCAACCCGCTGCTATGAAATGCTCCAAAAGTGTCAAAAAAAGTTACACTTCAAAAAGATCAGCTAAATTTTGGTTAGTACAAATACAAATATATGAGCAAAAGTTGTTTCTCTGCCTGTTTACATAAATTTTTTATTTGATTTTCTAATTTACCAATTTTAGGTTCCTTTTGTTTTCTGGGACGGATCCTTTATCAAGGCGAGTAAAATATGAACAATAAAGTCCTCTTCATTTTTTTGCCGACGGGATACGAAAATTATAAAATGGTTTTGTCCAATCACAATTACAACTCTATTCAATTATAAATAATAATAATGCAATTACAACAGCTCGTGATTCGATGCCTGCCTATACACTCTCACTAATCGAGTCCAATAAGATGACAGAAACACGCGCGCACGTGAGTTATGTATCCCCAATCTATGTATGTATAATAAAATAGAAGTTATTAGGAATTATTAAAAATTGTTAAAGAAATTATTAAGTCAAGTGCAACAACGTAATTCAAGGATAATTAAATAAAGGTTATTAACAGTTGTGAGAATGGATGAAATACATTGTATTCCAGACGATAGTGATACTGCAGGTGGCAGGTCACAGACGGTTAAGAACCGTGATTAGTTAGAAAGTAAGATTGTTACATTGTATAATGAATAGAATTAAGAAATAAGTAGACATGAGCTCTGCAAGTTCCCACAGACATGTGAGGGGCAGGGACAACATAAATACCCCGGGAGCCCCAAGATTATCAGTCAGTCAGTCATAAGTATTTCAAGCTTTAACATTACAGTTTGCTTAAGCTACTCACTCATATTAGTTCAATTATTAATTATTTTTCGACTTAAAGTAATTTTAAATCAGTTTGTCAAAATTCCTTATTAATATCTGTTTAAACCAAATAAATTGTAACGAGGTTTTGAAAGTTTTTAAAAATACCGCTCCAAAGGCCCGAAATGTAACTCCTGTAGAAACAGAAAAGTGTCGCAATTAAAAGAAATACTTTTAGAACGAATAAACTAATTTATTTGTGCCCCAACGCAATGTCCAAACATAAGCTTTATGAGACAGACTGGACCGGCCGCCAAGCTCTTCTTCGGCGTTTGGGCATGAACGAGCGTGCCAATCGCCATATAGCAAATACGCTTTACTGATTTGATACGTAAGCGATGGTGGAGTGCGCACTGAAGACTGAGCTTTGAGAGCGCAATAGTGAGGGTGCCATATATTGTAAATGATATAATCTGTAAAAATATGTTCTTATATAAATACCACGTGTTATCTATGATTTGACTTAAGTAGATTATGTGTGTCATTTGACTAATAATAAGAGGTGAAGTGCGAACCCCCTCGCAGTAATCTAGATCCTCCACTGCCTGTTACAATTGTGAGTAGGTTATTTTAGCGCTAGCCGTTTCTTGTTAGGGTCATTTTGGTCAATGACCTACCTGCCAAACATTTCTATTATGCTAATTAGACGGGTAGAAATGGCATGTAATATCTACGCAAATACCCCTTGGAAATTCAAATATAATTATTACATTATACAGCAAACCCAGAACGCGAAACTGTTGCGTTTGTGTTTCAATTTGACCGCATAAAAATTGAAAACTAAAACTGTCACAGTAAGAAATTAACAAATCAATACTCTACCAGATATCGCCAATGAAATGTTGCCACAAAATGCAGAGGTTTTGTATGAAACAGCGTAACGTAACGGAACCCCGTAGCAACTTTAAGGGCGCTCGGCTAATTAAGGTATGTTGTAGCAAATGTAACAATCTCTCGTCTGTGCAATTTTCGTGAGAAACTGCTTTGAAACTTGAAATATCAGATTTTTATTATTTGATTGTGAATTTGTGTAGGTTTGATGCCTCTTATCACTCATACCAAACTAACAAACCATGTTGGATAACAAAATCTGAAAAATTAGAATTAATTAATGGAAATTGTCAACCTATAATTGAATTATTGAAGATTGTTCATTTTGCTATAACTATAATCAAAATTTTCAGTTTGCCGCTAAATTTGAATACACACAAGCTTCTTTATAAACTTAAATACTTCTTAATTTCTTTCTAAATACCTTTATTTATTTTGAAAAACATTATGCACAATACTATTTAAATTAAAATTTAAAGAACAAACTCAGGAAAATTCTAAACTGGACCGCATAAATCACTTTCTTCGTCGGAATCTATTTCAACAATACCTCTTTCAAAAAGGTTCTTAAAATATGTTACTCTTTTTTCTGCTCCCATTCTGTACCAAAATGATTTTCTATCATCTTCCTTACATCATTAGCTTTTTCGGGTTTCATTTGTGCAGTATATTTTTTAATTACACTGGAACAAAAGTACGTCAATGAAGCTAGCGGCTAAAGTTGGCAGCCTCTTCAATTAGCCACAACCCTTTTACTAATCATCGTTAAAACCACGCCTTTTTTAGCCCAACATCAAAAGTTCCACCCCCTTTTTCTTACAATACAACCAATTGTAAGTAAGAAAAACATATACAATAACCGTATTTAGCAAACAAATCTAAAACAGAACTGTGGTAAATACCTAATGTTGGGCGAGCATTTTTCACAATAATACACCCTTGTTCGGATGAAAGGTAAAATGGAGGTCCCGTGTGTGAGTGTTGTCACGCACGTTAAAGACCCCTACCTTGCTTAGAACAGCAAGGGTTCGGCAAAATTTCAAATTTTTCAGGTAAAAAAACTCGCTTCCTGGCCAATGTAGTACGTACCTTCGGTTGGAACATTGGATAATCACACGTAAGGTAAATACCTATTCAGGCGGCTCCGTGGCGTAGTGGTATGTGTGTGACTACTACGCCCAAGGTCTTGGGTTCGAATCCCGATACAGTCAGCTTGAAAAATGTTACGCGAGCATTTTTACAAAAATACACCTTCGTTCGGATGAGAGGTAAAATGGAGGTCCCGTGTGTGAGTGTTGTCACGCACGTTAAAGATCCCTACCTTGCTTGGAACAGCAAGGGTTCGGCAAAATTTCAAATTTTCCAGGTAAAAAAAAACTTGTTTCCTGGCCAATGTAGTACCTTTGGGTGCAGCATTGGAAAATCACATGTAAGATAAATACCTATTGAAAATTGTGTTTTCTTATGAAATCTCCAGAAGCACATATATAATCTTACTAAAAATCTAGATTTCTGCATATATTCAAACATTATAGCAAAAGTTATTACATTTTTAGTAATGTATATCAAGTGGCCGCTACCTCTACTGGCTTCTTATGAATGCAACAACTTTGTCAAGAAATCTCTATTTAGGCACACCAGCGTCATATATATGCCGTTATATTCCGCCATATCCCCTCATATTCCTTTATATCCCGTCATAACCCGTCACATTTCGTCATATCCCGACATCCCGTCATATCCAGCCAAATCCCGTCATATCAAGTGATATCCCGTCATATCTCGTTGTATTTCGGCATATCCAGTCATATTCCGACATATCACGTCATATGCCGTCATATAAAGTCATGTCCCGGTATATCCCGTCATATTCTGCTATACCGTCATACCCCGTCATACCATCATACCCCTTCATATCTTGTCATATCCTGTCATATCACGCTTTCATCTAAATAACACGTATGCTTGGTATTAAGTAGAAAATGCAATTAAATCTCATACTCGCGCTCTTGTATAAAAAACGTTTTAAACCATTTTGAAACCGCTCGTTTTCAAAAAAAATCTTTTATTAATAATTACGTTTTATGCTATTGAGTACTTTATAGCCAAATGTAAATGAAACTCGTTGAAAAACGTGGTCTATGCGCGGAATATTGTGAGTAGTACCAATTTTATCTTAGAACAAACTTCCTTTATGTAATAAGAACGAAAACCCTTTTCAATTACGGTCTTTATGCATTCGTAATGCGCATACTGAGTGTTTTTCCAAATATGTTTCTCTGTACAAACAACTCAATATCTATATAATTTTGTTTTTTTAATTTCTTCAAATTCGCTCGTGTTTACAGCGTTGTACTATTACGAAATGATGCTAGAAGACGTTTTGATATATATATATATATATATATATATATATATATATATATATATTGCTGTAAATATCCGATTACAGCCACCTTCACTAATACAAGAATGCAATGGATGCTTACTTAATGGAGAATGTGAATTCTTAGCTCTACTGTGCCCGTGTTCTCTTGCTAGCTCAGAGACAAATATGCTGTGGATTTTACGAAAATGAAATGAAACAAAAAATCTTAAGATCCATTTATGAATAATCCTCAATACATTTAAAAACATCTTTCTTATACAAACTTTATCTAAGTAATCTACTTAACCACACAGATATAAATAACGCTTATTAATGCAATTTACTGCTTATATTTGTAGCGATCCGCAGTATTTCCTAAATCGATTCTCATTGATTGATAATTATTGCAAACTTTATAGTGTGCATTTTGATATTCGAAGGTATTATTGAACAGCTCAGTAACCACTGGCGGGTTTTTTGAACACACTTCGTGACATCCGAATCTACCGATAAAAGAGCGCTGGAAATGAGTGGCGATTTATCACCTTGACAGGTTTTAACCGCCATTTGGATTTAACTTCAGCATCTCAAAAATGGAAGGTAGAAAAAAGCAAGAAAAAAATTAAAGTATAGGTAGCGGCTACTTGATATATATCACGTAAACGTTAATAACTTTTTATTTCGGTTTGAAATCTAACGCTGTCACACACGTATTGGGCGCTGGTGCACCTAAATGGACATTTTTTGACAAAAACCTTGCATTCATAGAAAGCCAGAAAAAAAATAAAGTAGAGGTGGCGGCTACTTCGTATATATTGCTGTGGTATAGGTGCCAGACTCTGGAACACTCGAACCTTTTCTTAATAACCATTCAAGCCCCACGAATTGGGCGTCATAAGGATGCTGTGGTATGTGTGTTAAGCCTTATACATCGAGCCCCCAGCGTTGGGCCGTCATAAGATTGCTGTGATAGGGGACTAAAGGCTTGACATCGCCAGTGTCAACCACTGATTTTCACAAATATAAAAAAAATTCAAAAAAAACATTTCTTACCCGTTACTTTCTGCTTCAAAATATCTTCAGCAGCTTCCCTGGCCAGCTCAGCTGTGCCTCTTCTCAGATACCTAAATATAAAACCATTCTTCCTTCACACTTGCACGCCATTCAATAAAATCACCAAATAATACAACAATCATACAATCTTTTATTTATCGCTATTTACAGACAAATTATTCACATGTATACAAACAGTTTGGTACACTAATTACAACTCAAAATGTGATATGTTTTTAAAGTTCTTGCTTTTCTAATTATTCGCAAACAAATTTAATAAAATATGAGTAGATGGGCCCCACATAATACTCTAAATTGTTTGTACACTGGAGTATGGTGAGCTCATAATAACCCAGTTTATTTAATATATGCCTTTTACCTTGCATAAATTAATACAAAATTCATAGACCCGTTAACCAATCCAATTTATATTCAGAATAAAATTTAGTAAGTTCTAAATACACCCTTCCTCAATATTTAAATAACCCCAATAAAATTGTCCAGTACACGTATCTTTTCCAATAAGTTTATATACCCATAAATAAACCCCAATATTCACTTACACATCACCAAATAATACAAAAGTTTATCAGATAACAGAAATTTCAAATAAGTTACCTGGAGAATGCTTCAGGCTTCCATTCCTTCGACGATGATCACCAGAACACCTTGGCTTCGTGACCATGCGCTGTATTCATAGACGATAACCCCAATTATTCGCCAAGCGCCTTGTTTCGAAGTACCATTCCATAATAGCATACCATCCCACGTATATTATGCTTCTATTTCTTTATTTACTAGCTTGGTATAGTAGTAGTTGGACCTCTGTCAATTTAATTTACACTACACGTATCTCACGTTAATAAATAGAAGGTCACTACTACTCAGTTACACGTACTAGCATTATCTTTACTGTATTATGAACATATTTAATACTCACATAACAAAAACTCTACTATAATGTCGGTCTATCGTTGTAAAGTAGTATAAAAGCGATGAGAATACAAAGAGAGCGCTTCTAATTTAGCTATAGTATGTATATCTTTCAAAATGCGACCTCCCGGACACACTTCACGCGAAAAGCTTATTTTCAAATAACAATTCTGCAAATTTTGATATAACCGACTTGAAGATTCCTGAAATTTACTACGTGAATTTACTCCGAAATCGCTCCCACCTGTCGCGTGTTTGTACGTTTGGAAAACTGTCCGTTCCCAACCAATGATACTTTTCTGTGTCGCGTTCCAAATCCCACTTGAGTTATAGACAATCGATATTGCTGACAGCCCATTTCTACTCCACGTGTATTAGTACGTGCGTTTGCAATATCAACGCTTTTATCTCTGTCTCTATCTGTAGCATATTACCGACCGTGCATCTCCCTGCTCTTTAAGAACATTGTTTGCTTCGAACCAACTGACGCTTGACTATTTTCTATAAAGTCCTGTTTTATTATGCTCATAATTTCGACGAATGTAACCTTTTAAAAATGCAGGTGTTCTTAATGATAGACCGTTTAAAACAACAATTCTTGGAGTTTATATTTTGCCGTATTAGATACAACTGACGTCTATTTGTTACCAAGAAACCTTTTGCCTTGGGATTATTGATTTTCCTTACCCTAGTGGGTTTTCTAATGCTTTTACATGTTGAATTAAAATTAATTAAATTAATTATGCGTTTCTATTTGTTTTTAAAACTGTTTTTCTTTATATACTTTTAACCTTTCAATCATTATTTATAAAAAATACGTCAATACTTGTCCGTTCTCCATAAATGAATTAAATTAATTTTGCGCGTAAATAATTTGTACTTTTCTCTATACAGGGTGGTTAAAAATTGCATTGTTTACCCCAAATTTAACCCTTTGAATCCATAACAATATATATATATATATATATATATATATATATATATACATATTGCTGTGATATACTCCTGTGTATGCGGGAACTGGGTCCTTTCAACAAAAAAATTCTAGTCCCACCGATTGGGCGTCATAAACTGCTGTGATCCTGTTTTCGCCTCGGCTGCTCACCTAATTTTATAAACCTCCTCATTCATAAAATTAAACAACACATTCCTACCACAAACATCAACGTTAACTCTATTTACATCAATATTCAGAATACATTAAATTTTCAAATTAAATTTCAGCATAAAATTCAGTTTTAAAAAGAATTTCAAGATTAATTTTATCTTCATTTTAATGTGCATCCAGAATTAAAGTCCTTGTAGGATGCCTACTAATTACTATAACAATATATGCAGACCGGAGTCTGAGTACAAAAGGAGCATTTACCACCCCTTTACGTTAATTAACCAGGTTCGTCTAATTGATCTCAAAGACATACCCAAAGTTTCATCATATTCCCGAACATCAATACTAAATACCCCTTTCTACTTAAACAAGCAAATTTCATCTTAAAATTAAAATTTTATGGTTAGTACAATTTCACTAATGTCCCTTTAAAGTAAATCAATTATAAAGTTATTCAACACACACAAAAAATATCAAAGTTCAACCAAAATAGTATAAATTACCTGAAGGTTACTGCACTCGTAGCTTCAAGGTACATCGTCCCTTTTGTTAATCACACCATTCCAACTGGATTATATTTACAGCTTCTGATTCTCAACGCTTTTCAAATTTTCTCCATCACCATTTATTTAAAGTTGTTTCTGGGCTTTTCCGGAACTCATCTGTGTATATCTGACCCTTGTTTCGTGGATCCAGACACGTATTTGAACCATTTAATTATTAACACCCCGAAAATAACAAAGAAATTCATACTTCTTTCACCAATATACGCCAAAACTGCCTACTTTTGTGTATACATTTGTCGTTGTAAATTTTGCTAATTGGTACAGTGATACTAAATTTTATTACCTTGTATCTAAGTGCACTGAAGTACCTTCATGTTAGCACGTAAATAACAAACTATTTTGAATCACTAAAATATACGAGCAAAATTTTAAATTATTTTATCAAACTAAAATGCACTGTTTAACATCTTGAATCAAGTCGCGGATGTAAGAGCTTTTAACGCATCGAATAGTCAAAAGTCTAAGAGGCCGAAATTCATATTACCACCAGTATATATAGCAAAAAGCCTGTCTGTCGGTCTGTTCCCCAAAACGGGTAATTCTAAAGAATTTCTCATTCTATGTTCCCAGTCCGTCGCTCGCGCGTCGGTTTTACAATTTTTCACTCGCCCCATTTAAATCTCAGAAAATTTCACACGGCACGCAACGTCTGAGAATACTAATTAATTTTGTACAGAAATTGTTGTTTCTACCTCTGATATTTGCATCCTATTTTCAACCAATTGTGACCCTCGTGACGTTGCTTAAATCACGCCTTTTACTATATGTGTCTTTGCTTGACGCATTTTCTCTTTCCTTTTCTAACCTGTTCGTATTGGTGCAAATTGATATTCTTTATTATCGATTATATTTTAGTCCATGTGGACTATCTGGGTTAAATAACCCCGTATCGCACATTCTCGTGAATATTAAGCCCCGGGTCTCCAAGATTCTTTGAAACCATTTGTTATCTACACAATTTTCGCCGTACGTGATATTTAAACTACGCAGGTGTTCAAAATAATATTAATTCTCAGAGCTTTTAAATAAACCCTGTTTTGTATTTCGTGCTAAAGCATCTGACCGTTTCCAATATCCTTAGAATCGACATGTTTATCTAAACAAATTAAACTGAAATTGCCTTTTAAAATACGCAGGTGTGTTTAAACATCCTACTTCTAACTAACACTTCTAGGATTTGCTTTTATTGGGTTTTACAAGTTTCTATAGATATTATCTGTTACTAACGATTCAATTAACTTCAATTAAAATTGACTTCTATCCTTTCATTTTAGCGAATACAAGTTAAATATTAATTATTATGTGTACACTTTGTTTTACTACCGGTTACTTAAAATAGGGTTAATTAATATAAATTTTGCACGTAATTTCCATTTGTTTAGGAATAATTACATTACACGCAGAGCTTTTAATACTGCTTCTTTTGATATAAAGCGTTTTGTACATGATTTAAATCTCTTATGTTTAATGAAACTAATAAATTTTTATGCTTCACGGTTTTAATAACGCGTATTATCTAATAATATTCATTATACACGGTGATTAAAATTATTTGATGTGATTATTTAATTTTCTACCCTGGTCTAAATATGAGTAATATATATATAATATATATATATATATATATATATATATATATATATATATATATATCACGTAAACGTTAATAACTTTTTTATTTGGGCTTGAAATCTAAAATTCTCTCGTACCACATATTGGGCGCTGGTGTGCCTAAATGGAGATTTCTTGACAAAGTCGTTGCATTCATAGAAAGCCAGAAAAAATTAAAGTAGAGGTAGCAGCTACTTGATATATATTATGTTATATATATATATATATATATATATATATATATATCACGTAAACGTTAATAACTTTTTATTTGGGCCTGAAATCTAAAACCCTCTCGTACACATATTGGGCGCTGGTGTGCCTAAATGGAGATTTTGTGACAAAGTCTTTACTTTAATAGAAAGCAAGAACAAAATTAAAGTTGAGGGATGTATGTGTGAATATTCTTTATTTTAAACTATGCCTAGGCCATCCTAGCTATTAAGTAGACAAGTTAAAGTGTAAGGAGAATGTAGAGTTACTTCTGAACTAGCAGACTCACTAGCCCATTTAAGCCAAGAGGTGTCTTGTGCAAAATAGAGGTAGCGCTTACTTGATATATATCACGTAAACATACATATTTTTTATTTGGGCTTCTACCTGAAAAATCAGAAAAACGTAGACACTGTGGGCTCACTGGAAATGCACTTGGTTTATATCTGTAAGAAATAACAGAATAATGCTGCAAGATCCCAACATAATTAAATTTCATATACGCATATTACAATGTTTGTTTCCAGCTTTGCGGATTAGAATATTTTTTTCTAGCTTTGTTTGTAGTTATTACTTAGAGGGTTTTCAACCATCATTATAAAATAACCAACTTTTTCGAAGTACACGTTCTTTATAACAATAATACCTGCTTTATCATTCAGCAACCATATGCAAACTAACAGTATTAACAGAAAATACATTCTTCAAGAAGTGGTATAGCATATAAAATTATACAAGGGCTCTGATTGGTTCAATGTGATATTGTCAACTTTGCATTGAAACTCGTATAGGAAATAGTTAGTTTTGTAATTAATGTATTTTTTCAAAAGCGTTTTGAAATAGGATGTAACTTGCAGTAAAAATCAAGGCTCATACGATGGGAATTGATAGAAGTACAGGAATCTGTAAAAAGTCTAATTTTAACCAAAAGTGGAGTTTGCTGCTTTTGCTATGAAGTACCTTAATTACACTACATTTGATTTTCCATTGCTCCACCCGAAGAGACTACATTGGCTATGAAGCGTGTTTTTACCTGGATATTATGAATTTTGCCGAACCTTTATAGTTCGACGCAAGGTAGGGATCTTTAACGGGCGTTACAATACTCACACAGTGGATCCACATTTTACCTTTCATTCAAACAAGGGTGTATTTTTGTGATATATGCTCGTCTAACTAGGATTCGAACCCGAACGGCTAACTACAGTGATAGGGGAGTGGGTTCCTATAGGAAAAATAATAATAATAAACATTTGAAATGGCTAAAATATAAACAAACTACGTTACATTTACGTTACACTTACCTTGAAAGGTTTTCTCGATTGTTATAATTAAAGGGCGCGAAACTGTCTTGTCTCAATAATCCTTTTGATATTTTCTCTACACGGCAAACTGTTACTCCGAAAATGTCTCCTTTGCTTTTAGTTTCCTAACTCTCATCACATTTTACATAACCTTTCTCTGCAGTACCTTCAAAACACTTAAATTTTTGTCAAATCAAAAACATGTTTAAAATGAAGGGTGTATTCTGAATACACCTCCAAAGTGTCCATTTTTACCTAGTTCATAAAAAAGGACAAATAAAATTCAATTTAAATTTAACTTCTATTAACCTTACATAATTGCAATATCCATACAAATATTTTCCTAAAAAACCAATTTCCTAACATCAGACTGGCCAAAAAAGCACATCAAATTGATTATTGTAAATTATCTTTTCATGGAAAGCGCATTCGCAACGTCTTATAATATTTAGACGTTTTCCTTTGCGGTTTTGCAATAAGTCATTGTTCTGGATTATTATGTTTACCATGTATTTAAAATAAATAATTGTATACCTTGTTATCTGAATTACCTTTACAGAAACAATTTTGAGATGCCATGCTTAATTAATGTTTATTGCTCGTAGAATCTTAATATAAATGGTGCGTCCATTTAAAATTAAATTAATTTTTTTCTTTCTTATCTAGTGTATATTTATAGTAATGTGAACGCGTTACAAAGTCAAAAATTTTACGGAAAACGCCTTATTGGCTTATTTTATATCAAAAGTAGATATTTAAAGATCATCAACATTATGCTCAATATATTCTATAAACTTCATGCTTTTCCAAAGAAGCAATATCCAGGAGATACAGCCAAGAAGTCCAAAGTATTTATTTGAAATGTCCTAATTACATGTTTTTAATTGGCGTCTACTGAATGCTACATAATCAGTGTAATCGGTAAAATTGTATAAAACTTATTATATGAGAAATTAGGCATAAAATTTTATAACATTTTTACTCCAATTTTTACCAACCAGGAAGTCACCGTACACCAGTGTCAGTCTACTAGCCCATAAGTACCGAAGCTTATTGACATCCGACTTTCATAAGGTTTTGCATTGCATTCAGCGTAACCCGGACTAGAGTTACTTACAACCATAGACATCATCTTCAAGACACCATACCGCGGTCTTCGTCGTGAAGCCGCAACAATCAATTCTACAACATATAAACTCGTTCCGCAACTTTATAAATTAAAGTGCCTTCACTCCTAGTTTTAAAGGCATTTGCAATTTAATTACGCAGACAATAGTTTTTTGCTCTTATCATGCCTTTAATGTATAATGTATAAGTTCGTGTCAATAGTTTTACTTGTAAATAAATGTTATCTCTGTTACTAAGAAGCATTGACAAGGCGACCCTAGACAACCAGAACACCACAAAGTAATAGGGCTTAAAGGAATTTGCGGTTTAAGCATTTACGCTTCCTTAATGGACCACATAGTTACTAGCAAGAACAATTCTTGTCACTCTGATATGTCAATTTAATAATAAATGTAAAAACCTTGTTATTTGTTTTTAGTTATCTTTAAAAATATTTAGGAAGCCTACAAACGAATATAGCATAAGGGTTTTCAAAGTTTACAATTCTAGTGATCATTTCATCTACATTAGTTGTTAATATATTGTTCTTTTTTTCTAGATAACATACTTAGCAGCATTATTGTCAGGAGAAGCACAGCGTAATACCTTGGTACATCCGGTTGAAGAAATAAGAGTGAGTAGTTATCAATATTACATGCGGTTACTTTTATTTAAAATTTAATAAGAAAATAATTGCAAAGTTGTTTAGTACTACTATTTTTATGAATATTCTACACATTATTTTTGTTGATTGTTGATATTTTGGACCTTTCTAACACCAATAACATTCCACGTTACCGACCATGCGAAAACGGTTCATTCTACTGTAGCATTTTTTGTTAAATGCCAATCATTCTCTTGTATTATAACCGATAATAAATATATAGTGTGTAACCTTTCTCGACCAGTGACAATAAAACTATTGGATTTTTCCCGGCTGATTTGCCGTAGTCCGTTGGATTTCGCATTTACCAAACGATTCATTAAGCGCTACGCGTAACATCTTTAGTGCGATCATTGAGCTTTTATTCATTGAAATGTTATTGGTTGCTCGTTGGGCGCCAAATAATGTACTGGAAACACAGGGTATTTATAGACAAGCTTGAATGCTCATGCATGACTGACTGATATAATACAATCTGATTGGCTGGTTGATCGCTTATGCGCGCTCTAAGTGGTTTTCTTTATTACTATTAAAACAGAATGCCAACTTTTGCTTATACAAATGCATGCTTTCTTTCTGTTAAAGTTTGATGTTCTTGCAAGTCTCGATGGCTCCAGTGTTTATTATTGTATAGTAATGCGAGTTATGTTTCGGGCCTTGGGAGCGGTGTTTTTAAAAACTACTTCCAAAACTTGTAACAAATTTTATTAGTTTAAAAAGACATTAATTATGAAATTTTAACAAACTGTTGTAATTAAACTAATTCGAAATAAAATTATTAATTGAACTAATATGAGTGAGTAGCCTAAGCAAACTGCAATGTTAAAGCAGAAATACTTGAATTTGACTGACTGGTCTTGGGGCTCCCGGGGTATTTATGTTGTCCCTGCCCCTCACATGTCTGTGGGAACTTGCAGAGCTCATGTCTGCTTATTTCTTAATACTATTCATGATACAATGTAACAATTTTACTTTCTAGGTAATTACGGTTCTTAACCGTTTGTGACCTGCCATCTGCAGTATCACTATCGTCTGAAATACAATGTATTGCATCCGTTCTCGCAACTGTTAATAACCTTTATTTAATTATCCTTAAATTACATTGTTGCACTTGGCTTAATAATTTCTTTAACAATATCTAATAATTACTAATAACTTCTATTTTGTTATACATACATAGATTGGGGGATACATAACTTGCGTTGTTGTCGAGAGAACCTCTGTTTCATCAAATTAAATCTTATGATGGCCCGGCAATTGTGAACGTTTAGTGACCGCAGACTTCTCAGACTGAAGAAGACGACAGTGTCTTTTGTATTCTATTATTCGTGTGTTGATGCTAGGCTGCGTTGTGCCTACGTACACTGATCCACATGATACTCTGACAGTGGAACGAAGTGGTCGTTTATCTTTTATAGATTCTTGTAACTGCTTTAGATGAAGTGTTGGCTTAAAGACCGTGTTCACGATGTGTTTCTGAAGAATCTTTGTGATGCGGTCTGTGACGTTTCTAACATGGGTTAAGTATGCAGTTCTTGATTTGGTCGTTTTCTTACGAGTACTGCCTTTGTTTTGTCTTGTAGCCTATTTTAGCTCACTTTCTAATGATCGCTGTTCACAGATGCGGTACGCGCGTGTCACCAATATTTTTAATACAGCACTCTTCGGATCTGGTTGGTGATTTGACTCCTTGTTTAAACATCGATTGGTGTGTATCAGTTTCCTGTATACTGTATGACCGAGAGATCAGTCACCCCTTCTTGTGACTAATACGTCCAAGAAAGGTAGCTGATTATTCTTTTCCTTCGATATGGTGAACTGTATTCGAGAATGAATGTTGTACAAGTGTTGCAAGAAGTCATCTAATGCTGCTTCACCGTGGCTCCAAATTACAAATTTGTCATCTACATATCTGAACCAACATATAAGCTTGTAGACCGACGTTCTAATTGCTTTTTTTCCAAAAAATTCCATGTGGAAGTTGGCGATAACTAGGATCAATGGAATTCCCATGGCTCCTCTGTCCTTTTGATCGTAGAATCTTTTGCTCATTTAAAATTCGAGGTAGTCAATACATGTTAGTAATAGTCTGCTATGTCATGTGGAAAGAAATTACGAGGGCGTGAGCCTCATTAACAGGCACGATCGTGAACAGCGATATTATGTCGAAGCTGCCCAGTAAGACTCTTAGTTATAGGCTTAAGTCTTCCACTTATTCAATCAAATGTGCCGAGTGTCTAATGTAAAAGTTAGATGTTAAAATGCGTAGTTAAAGAAGTTTTATCAAGTATTGGGCCAGGTTGTTTGTTGACGCTTCTATGGCACTGACAATTGGTGGTATAATTTGTGTATCTTTGGTAGTCTATAACACGCAGCGCTGCAGACTTTTTAGTATACGTTGCTCGTCGATTGGGATAGATGACTCTTTGATAAGCAAGCTTGTTTTCTTCAATATTTCTGTCGTTGGGTCCTACTGTAGTGTATTGTAGATGGATGGGTCCCATATCTCATTCACCTTCTGTCAGATATGATTGACAAAAATGTTAAAGGTAATTGAAAATTAGGTTGAAGTATGGTGACATACACGATTTGGATTTGTAAAATTTTCCAATTTTCATTACCAGTCCCGGTAGTGTAATTAGTAAATACGTCAGCTGAAGGAACTGGGACCTTATATTTTCTATCTTTCAATTACTAGCTTGATTTAAAATAATCATTTGGGCTTTACATAATGGCTTAAGTTATCAATTCATCTTATTAACTATAATACGTTAGTATTTATCAACTTACCTTGTGTAATTAATTTACCTAATATATATGTATATACACTCACACACCCACACACACCCACACTCATCCGCGGCCTCCAGCACCCACCCGCACACACCCATACCCACACACACCTACACACACCAACACACACCCACACACACCCACACACACTCACTCACACCCACACACGCACGCATACACGCATGCACGCACAGACACACGCCCACACACACACCCGCACCCAGCAGCACGCACCCGCACCCACCCACACTCACACACACCTACACAACCAACACACACCCACTCACACTCACGCACGTACGCACACACGCACGCATGCACACCCACACACCCACACATCCACACCCACACACACCCCACATACAGCCACACCCACTGACACACACACGCTCGCGCACACATGCACGCACGCACACACCCACATCCCCCACGTACGCACACACGCATGCGTGTTTCCAGGAGATTTTTTTATTAGACCAATAATTGGCAAAAGTAGGGACTCTATTATGATGCATGACTAGCATAACACCAGTTAGTAGCATCATTTCTTCTGGACAAGTTCTAATAATTTGCTTCTTCTTTTTTTCTTTTAAAATTTCAAGCCTCCGATTTGTACAATCACTCATGTACATAAACAGACTACGCGGAAATACTTTTAGAAAACATTCAGTTACAGAGCTACCCAGATTCAATTGATCTGTGATAAGTAAAGTTTTCTTTTGTGGCAAAACAAATCTAGGAACAAAATTTTTTGATTTTATATCTTACCAGACGAGATGAGACCCTGAATTAGTTGGATTCAAAACTTGTACATCATTGACTGTATCGTTTATATTTTCGTTTTCACTACTTGATTCATTACTTGATTCTTTTTCATTTGCACTTTCTTCAGTTTGCTCATCAAATGATAAAGCAAAATCTTTATCTTTAACACTATCATCGTTACTATAGTTTATATCATCAATTTCATCTATATGGTTAGCAAAATTTTCAAGTTTTTCGTGAATTAACTTTGGATTCAATCTGAAAAAAATCATAGTTTATATCTGTTGGAACAAATTTAGCCCAAGAAAAAAGTCTGTAGTGACGTATGATTCCAGGCTACATATTTTTCTAATTACAAACAGACAAGTAAAATATTATTATTCTGTTAGAAAAACTGTTAAAAACATCAATTTCAAGGAGTAACGTTAACACGTGGTTTTTCTTCAGGCTATTTTTTTTAGTTAATATCGCTTTTTCTAGATATCTCTACTTGTCAAATACACAACAGATATAAACTACTGAAATATCCCATCCCAATTCTATTTCAATGGAGTTTATAAAAATTATAATTTTTTGAAAGTTGTTTGAAATAAATATATCCCAACAGGAGAGAAAGGGTTAACTCCCCATTTAGAACAGCAGTTACCAAAAGTGCATCTTCGATTTAATTATTAAATTTAATATAGCTTTTAGTATCGAAAAATTTTAATCTTTATTATATATTACAAAATCAAATAGCTGCATCTAACAACTTCCATATTTCAAACTATTTCATATGTAAACTTTGCATATTATTTTAACATCCTTTTCAACATTACTTTTACTTGGTTGACGTAAAAATTATGACTGAATTATTACATTGTCGATCGTGTAAATCGACATTAATCGAATTACTGAATGAATTCAATAGATTGAATCTCTTTAATAAAGTTCCCGTTTATATATAATTTATTTTGACTAGGTCACTCCTTCTAGATTGAACGAGATTCCAATTGAAGGATTACACACCTACCCGACGCAAGATTTCTGGGAATTCGTCATTAGCATTGAATCGCCTGCTTTATTCATAATAGTGACGCGCACCGTCCGTCCTTGTTTAACCAAACGAGGTTAGTGGTTCGCAATCCCTTCACTAATACGTAATGTTATTAAACCGCAATCTTATCGATTTTACATTTTCTTATTACATTTTTAATGTTCGCTATCTTCTTAGAATAAACGTTTGTTTATTTAATTAGTTTATACCGCATTTCTTATTAATTGACGTATTCTCTCGAAAAATTAAGAACTCTTTATTTAAAAAATGAATTTATGTTTATAGACACACGGGAGTCAATTTATGAGTAATTAAAGCTTTAATTGCTTTCCTAACTGGTTTTGCACATGCAAAAACATGCATTTTTATAATTGTAATAAAGAATATTTGCTTTCACGGTAACTAAAACGTGTTTTTAGTACATATTTTATGTACCGGAAATGTATTTTTATGATAATTAACAAATGAAAATAAATGCTTTTGTATTTATAATACGCGTGAAAATAATCGATTTGCATTCGCATGTAATGCGTTTTAAAGTATCTCGATAGTAATTATTTTTACATATACGGCTTTACCGTACACACGGCTGTATTAAAATTGGGGCTTTTAAATACACGGGAAGTGTATTTTGCTTTTACGGACGTGTTTTTATACACAAAATTATTTATTTTATGCACAAAAAGTGCATTTTTATAACAAACGAATGGCTTTGTATTTTTCTTAGAGTGATAATTTACACGCACCGAATTGTGTTTTTCGCTTTGCACATCAATGGCTATGTATTTTTAATACGCTTATATGGAACAACAAATCTTAGAAAGTTTATATTTTTCCCGGTTTTTTTTGTTTTTGGTGGGAATTATTTGTAGACTTTGGGTTTCAATGATTTCTCGTAACCCTTATCACGTCAATATATATATATATATATATATATATATATATATTGCCGTGACTTTTTAGCTTTTAAAACCTTTTAACATCGTCCGTGTCAAAAAAAATTAATTTTCAAAAATATAAGATTTTCACAAAAATTTTCTTACCCGGATTCTGCTTCATCAAATTAATTTCTTCAGCAGCTTCTCTGGCTAGCTCAACTGTGCCTCTTCTCGGATTCCTAAATTTACTATCATTCTCTTCACCATTCACACACCATTCAATAAAATCACAAAATAATACAACAATCCTACAATATTTATTTACCGCTATTTACAAATAATAATTCATAGATATCTACAGTTCGGTGCTATAGTTACACCCCAATAAATGCTATCTTTGTAAAGTTTTTGTTTTTAAAATTGTAATTTCAAACACATTTAATGCAACAGGAGTAAATGGGCCCCAAATAATACCTTATCTTTATTTATTACTACACACTGGAGTATGGTGAGCTCATAATAACCCAGTTTATTAATGTATGCTTTCCACTTTGCATACTATTACCACAAACTCAATAAACCCATGTACTCTTAACAATTAAATTTAAATTCACCATGAAATTTAATAAGCTTTACGTACACCTTTTGTTTTATATTCAAAATATCATAATAATAGTCAGTTAGGCGTATCTTTTTCAATACGTTTAATAACCAAAAATAACCATCAAAGTTCACTCACACATCACAAATAATTTCAACAGTTTATCAAAAAAATACAGCCAATTCAAATGAGTTGCCTGGAAAATGCGTCAAAAGTCTATCTCTGTTGATGATGCTTTATATTCCTGAACCTCGGTTAAATTTAATCACTCGCCACTACTCGCGTTACTAACTATATGGCCCTAAATAATCTAAGACTATTTTCCTGAATTTTACAAAATTTTTAATACTTACGTGCCTCGTCAGTTGATTATTATACGTTGTTAAGCGATGCGAAATTAAAGAGAGCCCTATTAATTTTCTTCCCGTATTTATACAATAAAAACAGGCCCCTCTTGGCCACACTTTACGTGAATACTTAATTGAAATTAATATTTCCGCAAATTTTGTATAACCGTTTTAAAACTTCCAGAAATATTCCCTCGTCAACACGCTATATCATACAAACTATCCCATCCATCTGTCTCGTGTTCGTCTGTTCTAAAACTATCTATTTCGACAAATCATACAGTTTAGTGACGTCTTAAAACTCCGTCTGTAATATCTTTATTCCTGTCTTATGCATATTTGATGTCTCATTCTAACCTTGCTTGCGTTGTAGAAAATCCATATTGCTGACCGCGTCTTATGGACTCCACGTGGCGTGAATACGTGCGTACTAAAATCGAATGCTTTTATACCCGTCTCATTCTGTAGCATATTATTGATTGTGCATCCTTCTGCTCTTTAAGAAACCCTTGTTAGTGTTTATGCGAAGCCACCGACGGTTGAACAATATTTACTTGAATCTCGCCTTATTATGCTCACAAATAAGCAGAAGATTACCTTTCCAACATGCAGGTGTGCCTAATTATTGATCGTTTACAATAACAATTCTCGGAGCTTCTCTTCACGGTATTCTATACAACCGACGTCTGTTTGTTCGTTAAGAAAGCTTTTCGCCTTGGGATTATTGATTTTTCATGCTCTGATGCGTTTTCTGACGTTATTACCCGTTGAATTAAACTAAATTAAATTAATTATGCATTTCTATTGGCTTATAAAACTGATTTTCTTTATAAACTTATTACTTTTTACTCCCTAATTATAACAATACGTCAATACCTGTTAATTTAAATTAAATTGTTGAAATAAATTTTGCGCGTAAATATTATGTTCCTTTCTCTATACAGGGTGTTTTAAATTGCATTACTTACCCCAAATTTAACCCTTTAAATCCACTACAATATATATATATATATATATATATATATAATTAATAGAGAATAATCCACATTTGGAATGCAAATGAATGCTTAATATATATTAATAGTTATTAAGATGAAATGAAAACACAACCTTGTATTTAAAGTTGAATTACCATTTCAAATCGAACTAGTAATTGAAAACCACTAAAAGAACGGCTACAGCAGGATTTGAACCCGCAACCTCTGATTCACCGGATCAGTGCTCTAACCAATTGAGCTATCTAGCCTAATTGATTAGATGATGTTATACTTAATACTACTGAAGCTTGGTCCCTGTTAACGATTTTCAATTACGTCCTGCATTTAAGGAAATTGAATCTAGTTATATACATAATTCATGTACTAATAACTTGATCCTCCATTTTGCAACGTTCGGAATAATACAAACATGTAATTATATTATTATTAATAGAGAATAATCCACATTTGGAATGCAAATGAATGCTTAATATATATTAATAGTTATTAAGATGAAATGAAAACACAACCTTGTATTTAAAGTTGAATTACCATTTCAAATCGAACTAGTAATTGAAAACCACTAAAGAACGGCTACAGCAGGATTTGAACCCGCAACCTCTGATTCACCGGATCAGTGCTCTAACCAATTGAGCTATCTAGCCTAATTGATTAGATGATGTTATACTTAATACTACTGAAGCTTGGTCCCTGTTAACGATTTTCAATTACGTCCTGCATTTAAGGAAATTGAATCTAGTTATATACATAATTCATGTACTAATAACTTGATCCTCCATTTTTGCAACGTTCGGAATAATACAAACATGTAATTATATTATTATTAATAGAGAATAATCCACATTTGGAATGCAAATGAATGCTTAATATATATTAATAGTTATTAAGATGAAATGAAAACACAACCTTGTATTTAAAGTTGAATTACCATTTCAAATCGAACTAGTAATTGAAAACCACTAAAGAACGGCTACAGCAGGATTTGAACCCGCAACCTCTGATTCACCGGATCAGTGCTCTAACCAATTGAGCTATCTAGCCTAATTGATTAGATGATGTTATATAATACTACTGAAGCTTGGTCCCTGTTAACGATTTTCAATTACGTCCTGCATTTAAGGAAATTGAATCTAGTTATATACATAATTCATGTACTAATAACTTGATCCTCCATTTTGCAACGTTCGGAATAATACAAACATGTAATTATATTATTATTAATGAGAATAATCCACATTTGGAATGCAAATGAATGCTTAATATATATTAATAGTTATTAAGATGAAATGAAAACACAACCTTGTATTTAAAGTTGAATTACCATTTCAAATCGAACTAGTAATTGAAAACCACTAAAGAACGGCTACAGCAGGATTTGAACCCGCAACCTCTGATTCACCGGATCAGTGCTCTAACCAATTGAGCTATTTAGCCTAATTGATTAGATGATGTTATATAATACTACTGAAGCTTGGTCCCTGTTAACGATTTTCATTACTGTTCGATTTGAAATGGTAATTCAACTTTAAATACAAGTTGTGTTTCATTCATCTAATAACTTATTAAGCATTCATGCATTCAAATGTGTATCTATAATAATTACATGTTTGTATTCGAACGTTAAATGGAGGATCAAGTTATTGATGAATATGTATAATATAGATCTAATATATTATATATATATATATATATATTACTCTAATTTAGACCAGGGTAGAAAATTAATTAACGACATCAAATAATTTTAATCACCGTGTATAAGGAAGCTTTGGGTACTAATAAGCGTCATTTAAAGGCATATTAGATAAATTCGTCATTTACTTCTAAACATAGGGTTTATATTGTTTAGATAATGTTGAACACCGTGTATATCAAAGCAGTGGAAAATAGTACGCTTAATTAAAGGCCTACTGTGTAGATTTAAATCATTCAATTAGAATGTAGGGTTTGTATATAATCATAATCAACCTGTAGAAGGAAGTAATGTAGAATTTCATTGGATAATACGCATTATTAAAACCGTGGAGCATAAAAATTTATTCGTTTCGTTAGAAATAAGGGGTTTAGATTATTCACTGGACGCTTTCTATAAAAAGAAGCCGAGTTAAAATGTTCAACTTGTATTTAATTTAATATTTCCAAGTACTAAAGCTATCGAGAAATTATAAACGACATGGGGAAGTCACGTAGGAGCCTTCAGCGTATTACAACTAAGAACACCTGCAAAGATAACGATGTATATGATAGTCGATAAGCTTCAAGCTATATGAGTGCAAGTAAGAAAGCAAGTTTGTGGTATAAAGACAAGCGAGATGGAATGCATTGGTAGTTAAATGAGGGGAAATATGTAAAACAAGAGCACAAGTTTTAGATAGAACGAACAGACTAGATTGGCGATTAAGGTTGAAATAAGATGCAAACATGAGAGGTGGAAGCATATGAGTTTCTATGTAAAATTAATTAGTTGTTCTCGGACGTGATGCGAGGTGTGTGGAAATTTCTTAGATTTCAACTCGGACGAGTGCAAATTTCAGTAGAATCGTTGGGCCGAGCCATCGGAAGGGAAAATTTAATGCGAATTTCTGAAAATCGTCCGTCGCGGGACAAATTTGGCTTGCAAGCGAGCCATTATATAAACCCGTGCTGATAGAAGTTTCGCTCTCTTTATTTTTTGATTTTATTCGATACTTCAAGCAGTTTTGGTCTTTTATTTTTGATTTTATTCGATACTTCAAGCAGACTATTATGCATTAGTGCACTTAGAGAAGATAGATAAAGATAATAAAGTCTAGTTATATTTGCGTGTATTACTGTACCAATTATCCAAATTAGTAACGATAAATAAATAAATAGAAGTATGCAGTTTTGGTATAGCGTGAAAGAATTATGAATTTCATTGTTATTTTTGGGAGTGTTAGTAATCAAATGTTATTCGTAAATGTGATTGGATCCACAAAACAAGATTTCGATATACATAGATGAGTTCCTGAGAAGCCCTGAAACCTTTTGGACGACTGGTGGTGTAGAAAAATTTTTAAAGGCGGCCAGAAATCCGAAGACGTAAACCTAAACCAGCTGGAATGGTGGGATTAGCAAGGACGATGTACATTGGAGCCACGAGTGCATTAACCTTCAGGTAACTTATGCATTGTTGTTCGATCTTAGATGTTTTGGTGTGTGTTGAATATCTTTATAATTTGTTTGATAATGATGGACAGTAGTAAATTTGTATAAACAACAAATTTTGAATTTTAAGGTAAAATTTTCTTGTATAAGTAGAAAGGAGTATTTATCAGGTTTATGTTTTTGATTATGATGAAAATTTGAGTCTGTCTTTGAGCTCAATTAGACTAACCTATTAAATTAACGTAAAGGGGTGGGAGATGCTCCCTTTTATTCAGACTCAGGTTTGCAAATATTGTTAACTTAATTAGTATGCATCCTGCAAGGACTCTAATTCCGGATGCAAATTAAAATGATGACAAATTTGAACTTGAAATTTTATGATGCTGAAATTTATGCAGAAATTTAATTTTGAAAATTTAATGTATTATGAATATTGGTGTAAATAGAGTTAACGTAGATGTTTGTGGTAGGAATGTGTTTTTTTTTTATGAATGAGGATGAAAGTTTAATCTAGGTGAGCAGCCGATGCGGAAGGAGTCAAGAGGCGATATTCAGGTAAGACATCGATTATCAGAAGGAGAGGACAGGACAGAAGATATATTTTAGATAGTTAATTACACAAGGTAAGTTGATAAATACTATAGTATTACAGTCCAAGACCTTATATTTTCCATCTTTCAATTACTAGCTTGATTTGAAATGATCATTTGGGCTTTGCATAAAAGTCTAAGTTATTATTTCATCTTATTCACTATATATATATATATATATATATATATATATATATATATATTATATATTTATTGATGTCACCATCTAATGAATATTAACACACAATAACTGTTAAATAAAATTTTTATTGTAATGCCGTTGTAACTAGCTCTCAGTCGGTGGATATGAAATTTAAACTTTTTACAAAAATTGTAAGATAGATAGGTCATTTGTAAAAAGCTAAATACGTAACAATAAAAATTTTAATGAACGCCAAGTATGTAGACTGAGATTGATTTAAAATTTTTGTTGAATAAATCGTTATAACATTTAATAGCTTCAAATTTTTATAATTCATATTTCAAAAATTGGCCCATATCAGTGTAAGTTTACCTTACAAACATTTTATGAAAACACCTATAAATTATATAAATTAATAAGTCCCATAATAAAGTAGCAATGTGATCAAATTGTAAAATTAATTTTTTTACCTTATATAGTGTCTGTGCTGCAATAAGCTGTTGTCCATCGTCACCTTTGTTTGACAAATGTCTAGGTTATTGAATGAGGATTTAGTTTCATTAAGTTTCTTTGTCCTAAGCTTTATTATTTTTTTTAAAACATTGACTTTCTCACGAAAGCCAATATTATAAACTAGAACTAAAAGTTCTAGCGCCTGAACTGGAAAGTCTATAAAATTCAAATGAATATCAGTTAAAATAAAATTCTTATAATTATATTTACTTAAACAGCTTCAAATTGAAATACTTCAAACTTTCTAACTTAAAAATTTACTTTGCAAATATTTTATTTTTCAACTTATCCCATTATCACGAAGGTTTATTTCTAAACTTTCATTGACTGCGGGTATCTGTAGGGTGTCTATGATTACAACTTCAATTACCAGGAAATACTAAAAAAAGAAACAAAATTATGAAATAAATAATTCCTGCGTTTAGTTTTAACCGTATGCCACTTGACAGGTGACAGAAATGAAGGAAACGAAGATAGCCGAAAAATTACACGAAAGTGCTGTATAAAACTGCATGTTTATTATTATATAAATTCACGACTTCCTCTTCCATTCTCTATGAAAATGTAATCAAGATAACATAGAATGTTTGTAACAAATATGTCTTTCTTCAAGTTTTAAAAATACGAGGTAACTTAAACAGCAAGCTCTTCTTTACATCTTAAAAGAAATAGAAAGCTGCCAATAGCTTATATACCGTCGATACAAAAACAACAATTGGAGTATATTACAAGGTTGATCGCATTAAAAAGAACTATAAACGTTGATAGAAAGAAAGAACTAAAAATATCAAAAGTTAAAAAAAAGGTTATTGGCTGCTTTAAAGCCTTCTAGAAAAATGGAAATATGAGTAACTTTTTATAAATTTCTGTTATTAACCAAGGAACGTATTCTCTCACTACAGTTTTTGCAATAAAAAATATTTATAAAAGCGGATTTACTATAGAATACAATTTTTGAAAAAGGTTGATATTAAGGCTACATTTTATCCTTTTGCAGTTTGTCTACAGAGAAGTTTTTTAACACTTAAAACTAATGGCATTGCTGCATTCTTTGACCATTCGTTTCACATATACAGGAATTAGAATTTTCTCAGATGTTTCAAGACTTGAAAATACTTGTTTTGTCAAGAGGGACATAAATAAATTATAAGTTACTCAGTGATGTAGGCTGGAGTAAACAGAAAAAGAAACTTATTGCAAAACTTTAAAGAAATCAAACGGGCATAAGATTAATATTTTACAAATCAAAAATTCGGATACTTTGTACGTGTCTAATTAAAGTGAATAACTTTTAAATAACGACAACTTAGTTTAAAAGATTATGGTTTTATGTGTGCTGAAGTTTATTAATTTAATAGAAATATTAATACGTGTTGCGCATAGTTATAACAAATTTTCAAAATCACCCAGTTACCAAAAGCGTTCCGAAAAGAGGTGCATTTATGTCAGTGACCTTAAATGGTATCAAAGTCAAGGAGCGGAACGGAAGCAGCTCCCTTTCAGTGATACTGTAAAGTCGTCCTTTCTAGGAACCGAGAATATCCACTACTCAGGATTGGCTTGAAAAAGTTGATGAGTTCGGGTATCTTTTGTACCTGCTATTTTCTTTTATTTGCCTTCTACTTCGACTTCGTATTGTCATTTTAACATTTGGTCCATGAAAGATTGATAGTGGAACACAGTTTTATCTAAACGGTTCATTTTCCTTTGGTAACGTACACGATTTTTTCAAAGCGTGTTTTTTCACACCTTGAAACCCTAGTATTTTGCTTTAAATACATGAAATACTACCCCAAAAAGTATTTGTTACTTCAATTTACTTTGATGTTGATAACAACAAGTGAATTTCAAACATGCAACTATAATAAACAGATACTTTATATAATACTAAAAGAATGCCCAATTTTGGCGCAGTTGGCAGAGGTTTACGGAACCTTTATATATACAAAACTCAGTCAATGTCATAACACCTAGTAAACAAATATTGCAAACGTTAGAATATAAAGCTTGCCAAACGTGGATGTGCGCCAAGTGTTGCATAATTTTGGTTTATGATTATTCCTTTCGCACTTACTTAAACACGCAAGGATATTATCAAAATAACCTCCCGATTGAAAAGTTCAACGCAACGATATATATGGGTTTGAGTATAGTGAAAATGTTGTGTAGGATAGGGCTGATTGCAAGGGTGTTTTTAAAATGAGGATAACTTAGTCGTTCTTGTGGCTGCAAAATTTTTTATTACAGAAAATTAAAATTTAAACTGATATCTCGCAATAAATTTGTGAAAAGAAAGTTCAAATGACGTTCATTTTGAACAACACACTGCTGTAATCCCTGCTCAGTTCTGCATCACCCTGTCCAACATGACTGCGTCGATTGTTCTAATTTCTCTTATGGTAAAGCTTTTTAACTATTGTAGGGTTCAAGATCTACGTACACATTAAGTTTTACATTTCCTCATAAGAACACTCACAAGCGGCGAGATCCTAGAAAGAGTGGACCATCACCAAAACGGAGGGAGGTGACGCGACGCACAACTTCTATTGAGACTCTAGCCTAACCTGGCGTGGTAGCATCTTGTAATCATAGAGTTCTCGTGTGTTGATTTTTCGTTGCAATACTAGAATCAAAAAGTTTTCCAACATCAGAAATTACAGATACATGGTCTCAATAGCATTAGCCGATTTTTACTAATTAGCTTAAAAATCAAACTAGTCCAGGTCCTAATCCAGCCCATTTTTGATTATGGAGATGTTGTGTATAATAATCTGCCCCAGATTAGTGGGGATCGTTTGCAAAAAGTTCATACTAGCTGCATTCGCTTTATATTTGATACTAAGCGCTTTGATCACATCTCACCATTTTTTAAGAAATTATCCTGGTTGAAGCTGCATAACCAGAGGAAATTACATCAAGCGATAATGTTGTTTAAGTTTTTACGCGGGATTGGTCCAAACTTACAAAATTTACGCCTTTATCTAACGGCCACTACAGCATCAGAGATGATAACCGGTTGAAAATTCCACATCATCGAACTGAAATGTATCATTCCTCTTTTGTGGTTACCAGTTCTTCATTGTGGAACTCGATTCCTGCCATTATAAGAAATTCTACCACAATTTCTAAGTTCCGACAAACGTATCGGGAGTATCTACTATCGCAACAGTAGTTACATTTAGGATGAATTGGTTCTGAGATTAAGTGCCTGTTGTGTGATTGAGTATTTTTGTTATGTGTATGTATGAGCATGGGTGCGAGTGCGCATACGCGCGCGTGTGTATGGCAAAGGTATATCTATTTATATAAATTTTTTATTTATTTATGTTTATATTTATTTATTAAGTGCCTGTTGTGTGACTGTGTGTTTTGTTATTTGTATGTATGAGCATGAGTGCGCATATGCGCGAATATGATGTGTATGGCAAAGGAATATTTATTTAAACACTGTAAAAATGCTTTATTTTTATTTTTATTTTTAATATTTTTTTCTTTTTTTTCTGTTTAGTTATTTCTCTGTAAATTTTGAAGTAATTTCTAGTTAGGTGTAGGAGTGGACTTCATAGTCCAAATTTCGCTAGAGGGACTTCTAGAGTTAATAGTTATTTGTATAAATGCTATTCAAATAATTAAGATATACAATACGAAAGATATACAATACGGTTACGACTACTCTTCTCGCATCTTGAAAAAAACAGTAATCCGATCACTCCAAGACGGCTCTCAGCGCACCAAACGGATGCTCGCTCGTTGGCGACCTCGTGGATCAGACAGGTTGATGTAGGACTGCTGATTCTAAGGTTAGATTCCTGACACGGATCGCTTGAAATATGTTAGACAAGCATTTATCACCAAAATCGCCCTCGGTTGGATGAGAGGTAAAATGTAGGTCCCGTGTGTGAGCGTAGTCACGCATGCTTGGAATAGCAAGGGTTCGGCAAAACTTCCAGATAAAGAAAACTCGCCTTCCGGCCAATGCAGAACCTTTGAGTAGAACACTGAAAAGTCAAATCGAAGAGTTGCTTTCTCGCAATGTAGTGAGAGTTGTTGCAATTCGCCGAGATTTTCTGCTAATCAATATTGCCAGTTCTGTATATTAACAAATTCGTTAAAATTAAAATGAACCTCATCAATCTGCATTATCAACAGGTCATTTTTATCTACAAAAATCTCTTGAATTTTAGTACCGTAGTGATGACAACGTGCAAAATCCCCTTCATTCGGCTGCTGGGCAACGAAAAGCTTATCGAGCTGATGGCATAGATCCTGGTGTAAAATTCCGCAAACAGTATGACTTTCATTTGGAAAGCTAATGCCTGTTGTCGAACCGAGCGCTTTGGGCTTTACTGCTTGTCTCGCCTTTTCAACGGAAGCAGATATACTTATAGGTAGATCTTAAGATTTTGAATTCATTGCTTATGCCGTCATTCTAAAATGTCGTGCCCATCTTTCAATTGTCACGTTTCGTAACTGAATCGTGACGACCAATATTGAAACACTGTTGCATGACAATAACGTGCTTGATATTAAATATTTCTTGATTGCGAACTTACGATGATCTCTTGTCTACACAACCATTATGATTAGCAACCGGTAACTTTTCCTGAAAAGAACATCTTGGCTGCAACCATCGACGCCCTTTTTCGCGTGTACTAGCTGTTTCAAAAACAGTCCACCCTTTATAAAATATATTTTTCTTGTAAAATATTTAATATTGTGAAGATGATGGCGTCTTATAGTACTAGTTCCGTAACGTATATTTATACAGATAGCCCTAGCGGGATAACACGGGCCGGTTGCGCTTTACTATCTTCACTACTGTAAGTTTTCTGTTTTCCTCAAGAGGTATCACTTTTATCTATTTTTTATCGATAAATCTAATAATAAATATTTCGTTTATTTTGCTTCCCGGTATTATGACTTCTACCTTGTCCAAGCTTACCTTTTATGTATTTAAAAATAGTCCTTTTTGATCTTTCCTAGGAAAATTTCTTTGTTCTGCTAATTTTCCCCATCGTTGACCAAGTCTATATTTTAAGCGTTCAGTCATTTTCTTCAACTTTTTGAAAGTCAAAGTTGCTGCACTGTATAATTTTTAGCATAACAATTTTGGACATTTTCTCTAAATATTTTCAGTGCCTTCCAGTGTTCTCTTTAGCTTGTTATAAGTTCCATGAGCCACTACTATAAACGTGTTTTACATGTTCCTTATCCATTGTATGTATCTGAACTAAATACTTGCCTTATTTAGTATCTTTCTGTGTGCGATGGGGCAGGGGTATGGTAGAAACAAAAAAATACATCCACGTCATAAGTTTGTGACAATTTCCAACATATCTCTTTTCTTAAAACACGCATAAATCGTATTGCTATCTTTATTATATGCTCGGTTAAGCATTTAAAAAACCTTGAAGGTATATTGTGAATTTAATCAGACACCTATGGCGTAGTTGTCTTCTTTCCTAGTTTGTACTATACCTAAAATTGTCTTCGTGTGTAAAAATTTTCTGTTCTATTATCATAACTATTTTCTCATTTTTTCTTCCAATAACCATACTTATGACCTTCTTCCTTTTATAATAAACACAATCTCAAATTAATTATGATTATCTGCTCAACACTAACAATAAATCCCCGGTAAACGAATTAAGAATATTACAGCACTTACCCTGGGTTTATCGTAATGTTATATTTCTCATGGTGACGCGGTTCATTCTGCTTGGTCCTGTTGTTACGCGTTGCTGTTACATCCGACGGTTGGGTTTCTCTTGCGAGACGTTAAGGGAAGGTTAGGTACCGGTACGATTCTTATCGACGCGGTAGTGGTGGCGGTATAATCGAGAGTTTCTCGAATAATCGGTAGTCCTAGCTTTCTATGTCTTCTCCCACCAACCGAGGTCGACACAGTTGCGCTGGTGTTCATAGGAAGGCAAACGTTTTCTCACGCCCAAACCCTGCCTCAACCTTACGTTTGCAATGATAAGTCTGTCGCCGGGATCTGTGTGAATGTTTTTAATCCCAGGATTACATAACATCGGCGGAATTGCACTAAAAAAACGGGGATTTTTATCAATAGTGAAGTAAAATCCTTAACTCAAATTAAGAAATTTTACTTTCTAAATGCTTTAAAATAAAACGTTACAGTCTCAAGTTTCTTACGTCTTTTTGAATGATAGCTTGGATCAGCTTGCTTATCTATAAGAGCTTCTTTACACCTTTTGCATCGGTTTTGTGCATCGGATGACTTCTCTTTCATAAACGGGTCTTTAATTTATTTTATGAATAATCTGAAAACAAGTAAATAAAAATATAATAATTAGTTACTTGAAGTGCAAGTACGTAATTAAATAAAATTTCTCATTTCAAATGGCTAATAAATTTAATACAGCAAGTTCAAAGTTTTTACTTTCTGAGCTAACTTACACGTTTTCCTGAAATTCTTAAAACCTAAATACAGCTCGGTTCTCCTTCTATTGTTTTTTAAATATATACCCCATTTCACTGATATTCCATGGTATGTGAAGGGGGTTCAGCAACCTGGCTACCAAGATCCCAAACACTTAACATTTGCCGAATTAACTGTTTTGCAATAAATATTTTCGAACAATCAACATTACTTGAGAATATTGCAGAGCCAACACCTATGGTTGCTAATAATAATCATCAGGTTCAAGTATAATTACTTTTAGCGTCATTAGGTTTTTCGTCTTGGAGCTGGTTGGACACGTACCTTCATTGATTTCTATTCTAAGCTAGTCTACACATTTTCCTGAAACTTCCACAGCCTACATCTTTGACTATCTGTGTGCAATAGTTTAACCTAAGTTTACCTCTCTTTGTTTCTATCTCTGCTTCTAATATATTCCGCACTATTCCTTCATGCCTTAGTATGTGGCCTATCAATTTTGTTTTCCACAGATATCCTTCTTCCCTAACCATTTCTAGAACTTCTTTGTTCTTAACTTTGTCTGTTTATGATATTTTCATCATACGTCTGTAGCACCACATTTTAAATGCTTTTTTCTGTCCGCTTCTCCCACTATCTACGTTTCAGAACCGTACAATGCCGTGCTCCTCCACATATGTTTTCAGCAATCTTTTCTTTGTTTGTATGTTTGTTGTTTTTAAACATAGTAGTTGCTTTTTTTTGTTAAATGTAGCACGACCTTGTGCTAATCTTTGTTTTATTTCTTTTGCGCTTTTCCATCTTGCATTATTTGGCTGCCTAGGTAGCAGAAATCTTAAACCTATGTTAAGTGCTTGTTTCCCATTTGTATTCTAGTTTTTGATTTATTTCCCCCTCCTTTACATACTAGTATTTTAGTTGTATTTTTGTTAATTTTTATACCGTATTTCTCTGTTTGAACTGATTTTGTTTCAATAAGAGCTGCTTCTAACTATATCTAGCTAGATGCTAATACCGCTATATCATTTGTAAATCTAAGCATATCAATCTTTTGTCCCTACATAGTAATTCCTAATCTATTCCTACATTTGACAGTGTTCATTGCTGATTCGATGTACAATTTAAAAATTAACGAGGGTAAGGCACATCCCCGTTTTCCTACTTCCACTGGTCTGTTTTGTATTTTCACGTTTCTTCTGTTAATTTCAGAATATCCTTTGTTATCCATAGTTTTTACTTTCTTTTTGTGTATACCCCAGAATGTCTTTGGCCCCCATGTCTAAGCTGGATTTAATGTTATGCCATATTGTTTCTACTTCCATCGTCTCAGAAATTTTCCCTATGTCTTTCAGCAATTTATTTGATTTTTTCAAATCTTTCGCATATATCTTTATCTTTTAGTTTCTCAAAATCAAAGTGCCCTTTCCGTTTCTTTTTTCAAATTTTTAAATTTAGACGCGTTCTTCATAATTACGATGTTGTGGTCAGTGTTTATATCTGCTTCTGAGTAGCTTCTACAGTCATTTACTTGATCCCTAAACCGTTGTCTAACAAGAATGATATGTTCCTATTTTTCCTGGCATTTTCCACGTGTATCGCCTTGTATCATGATGTTGAAATAATGTGTTTGTGATGATTAAATTGTTTTTATCGCAGAATTCCACCAGCCTATTTTCCCTGTCGTTTCTCGTGCCTAATACCAAATAAACCTACTACTGCTCATTCACTACCCTCACCTACCAATGCATTAAAATCTCCCGTAATTATTAAATTTTCATGTACTTTTACGCATCTTGGTATGTCTTCTATATCTTTGTAGATCAATTCTATCTCTTCCTTAACTGTACCTAGAGGTGGGCATGTATACCTATATTATTACTGTATTTACTGGTTTAGACACTAATCTAACCGTTGGTACTCTTTCGTTTTTTTGTAAGTAGTTTTCTACACAGTGTCCTATTTTTTTCGCATAACTATTCCCACCTCCGAATTTCCTTCCTCTGATCTTGTATGGAAAATCCTCCGCTCTAAAAATCCCCCTTTTTCTGGCTAGCAAATATCGCTAATCCCAATTATGTCTGATGCTAACCTATTCTTTTCAATTTTCAAGTTCTCAAATTTATCTACTAGCTTCCTACCTCTGACATTCCACGCTCCAACTCTCAGAATGTTCCCGCTTCTTCCTTTATATTTTTCGATCACACCTTACAAGGTAGTCCCCTCCCGTAGATCCGAATGGACGTCTGTTTTAACTACGGAATTTTTTACCCCAGATGATTTACAAATGGTTCGCAGAATTCAAACGTGAAAGATCAACATTTGATAACGATATCTTCGAAGTTCGTCTATGCACCTCTTTTTTCGCAAATACCCTTCAAAAGGAAAATATACAAAATTTAACGGTAATCATTCAAATTCTGCACATAACATTGTAACAGGAAACGAATGATTATTTATGTGAGCCTGAAACTAAACAGCAATCAACTACATGGGTGTTTCAAGCGAACCTAAACCAATTAAAATCATAATTTTCACGAAGTATTTCGAAAAAATAGCTTCTTGCACTTTGAGAAAACGGGTCGTGATGCAACTGTGTTGCGCCTTTAACTGCACAGTTTTCATTCTTATTAGAATTAGGGGATTTCTGAATCTGGCAAGCAAAGGCTTTTTCATTCTTAAATTGCGTGTGAAGTTTTTGAATATAGTTTCTCACGACCCCGAGTACGATAACTCCATGCCATGTATTCTACATAAACCCGAATTTCTCATGTAAAAGGAATGTGATGTGGTTAGACGGTCAGTAATAAGAAGCTTGAATTGGAGAAGATACTACAGATTGGTGTGAGCGACGCATTTTAAAACAATAGACTTTAGTATCGGCTATTGAAGAGATCGAACGCGGGTGCACGCTTTTTCTCTTACCTAAAAAACTACCTTGTGCTCTGCGAACGTGTAGGTACATTCATTTCGCCGCCGGAATTAGACCAAGTATAGAAAAAACTACCTGCACGCGACCCTGACCTGAAGACCAGCGAGGCGGCCGTTGATTCCAGCAAAAAAACGTTATCCTTATCGTCTCTAAATCAAAAACATAGAACTTTATTGTCAGAACTGAAAACATCTTCCTAATTTACATTTAGATTCGTTTGTTTACTAGCTCTAAAGTTTTTGACATTTTAGAATAAATTGCTGGCGCCATCTAGCCATTTAAATCGTGCAGAATCTATTTTATGATACTTTAAAAAGGAGCAACATGGTGACGTTGTTATAAACCACCTGTTTTAGTAAATAAATTGTTCATACAGAAAATTTCTATATAGTTTAATTAAAATTGTGGTTTTTGTGAGTGCTAACGAAACTTCCACTTGTTTTGGGAAAAATTTTATATTAATAATTTGTCTATTTGCATTACCGAAAAATTGTTATTTTTATACAATATTTGTGGTAAGTTCTAGTCAGCATATCTATTCACAATCAATCGTGAAATCTTATACCTGCAGTAATTTCCGCTATTTACGTAATATAAACGTTATTTTTTCATAAATTAGATCTTTTTATTACATGAATTTATAACTAAAAAATGTCTTCGAAGCAAAAAATGGTTCTAGTTTCATTTAGTTAATAAATAAATGTAGTTAACTGCCTTTATAAATTGAAATACCTATTTTTAAATTGATTCGGTTTCTTATCTATGATACGAATATAGATTTTATACAGGTTATTTTACATAAAAATCATCTTTGCTATTTTAAAACTTATGCAACCAAATCATTTACTGTCTAATATAATTAAATGTTTCCCTCAAAAACTAATTTCTAATGATACCTAGTGTAAATTATACCATATAGTACCGTAATTGACTAATGAATTATTCGATTTTAACTGTAAATTTTAAAAAATATGGGATATAAACGATTCACAATCGTTTTTCTTTACCTTTAACAATTAACCACTGTCATATCCGTCTTCTTACTTTTAATTATGTAAATATATGTTGTCTTCTCTATTTTTAATTAAATTAAAGTTTTTCTTGTGGTGTGACCTTACGATTAAATTTTCATATCGTTTGCTTTTACGTAAATTTATTTTATAGTCTGACTTATCTATCGTACATTTAAATAAATGTTTCCCTTGTATCTTATAGCGTTTCAAACCTTGTCATGTCAGAAATTGCTTTTTCAATCTTAGAAGATAGATCTCTCGTTCCTGGTTACAAAACCTTTTCATTCGTCCCTATTCTGTAATAATTCCCATTCTTTAAAATTTCCATCCTTTAGCTCGTTACTATTCCATAAACAACTATATTTTTTTATCGTGGTTGGCATATTTTTGTCTAAACAACTCAGCGAATCTTTAGAACTTGTGCTAGCTGATGTCCAATTGTTGCTTTACCTTTCGGATTCCCATAGGACCGCAACCTATGCCTTTGTAGTAAAAAAATCGGTTTTCACAGTTGCGGATACAAAAATTTTCTATTCGAGGTATTTTCTTTCGTATATATTTCAATCATTTGTTACAAATCTCGATACCAACCATTTTATATCACGAGGACGTAAGGCATTTTTCTGTTTTTTCTGAACGTGTTGATGAGACGCTGTTGCTTTGTCATTTTCAACGCTATTCCTTATTGTGTTTGTGTATTCAAAATATTTCTACTTTTATCTTTGATTACTGTCTATTGTATAATTATTGCTGTGTCCACGGTAGTTATCGGTATTTGAAATTACTGTGTGGGTATATTTAAGTTGGTCATGTTATCTTTATTTGATTTTCCTATCACAGTGGATGCGCTCGGTAGGAAGATGATGTGTCTGGGTCTCATTTCGAGCCTAACTGTATTTAAGTGTCGCCGTGTTGGTATAGAGTGGTTTTTCACATCGCTCTGTTTTAATATAGACATGCTTTTACTTTCTACCTTTTCCTAGGATACTTCCTAACACTCTACTTTTTCTTATCCCTCTATCTCGTTTTCAACCTTATATTTTCCTCTGTCTTAGTTCCGAGACAACCGTTATTCACATAAGAATGGTGCTTCCCCACACCGCGCTGCTGATTACACTTTGGCTTGTTGATTAGTGCTTTGTTATCCACCGTTTTTCTATGTTATTGCTCAATGCGAGCACTTCCTCCCCTCCCTTCTACCTGGTTGCTATAAATTTCCAAATATCCCATCCCCCCTCTTTTATCTCTTCTCTATCTTTTATTTTTGCTTTTACTTTTTATGTCTCTGCATAGATACATGATTGTTACCTCACGATATTGGGCCATTGGTGTGGGGAATCTCCGTCTAACTGTGTATCGCCACTATCTTCCACCGATCTACATTTAGGCAGTCGATAGCGAATTTGTTATCTGATTTGGCATGTGGGCTAATTCTCCCTTAATCGACGCAGGGATGCAGAGATTGCATTTCCTTTCTATTTGGTCCCTCCTGCTGTTCGTATGTACGACTACCGCTTCACGAAACTTCTTCTTTTGAAGAGCATGAGTAAAAGTCTCCTTTTAGATTTTTACGGGATCACCTACTTTTGGGAGTCCCCTTTCTGTTATTATATTTGCAACAGGGATAGTGTGACTTGACAAGTATAAAGGCCTCCAAACCAACAATTAATTTTTCGTTATCTTTTCTTTAAATTATATTCTTAAGACATTATCTTATCTTAATTATTAGGTTAGGGCATTAATGTTTACTGTTTATCTTTATTTCTGATAATACCTTGAAGATGTTATCTTAACTAATTAATATTCTGAACCACCAATGGTTTGTTACTTATCTTTCTTTTTGAAGTTATTTTGAAGATTTTATGTTACCCAATTAATATATGACCATACATGGTTAACTATCTTTTCTTAAAAATATCTCAAGGGTTAACGTTTCAAAGCGCAAATGGTTTGTCGAAATTGTTTTCGAAATTTTATCTTACCTAAATAATACCCTAAACCACAAATGGTTAGATATTTATCTCTCTTTCTCGATGCAACTATCTCTGATATGTTACTTTATCTTACCTTTGCTTTAAAGCAACTAAATTATTTATATCTTTCTCTTTGGAAAGTACCTTTGAGAAACTATCTTTTCTATTTGCTGCTCAAAACCTTTGGTACTTGTGACCAAAAGTAGGATTTATTATTGTAAAAAGAAAAGAGCTAGATTGCTTTTTAATTTTGTATTTGATACGATTAAAAGTATGTATTGTTAATGCAGTAGCACTGGCTAATTTGTTTGTTAACTTAACTTTTTTGTTGCTGCAAGATATTTTGACCTTATTCTGTTAAAAGCCAGGTGGAAATTTATTTAGCTTAAGAGAACATCTTCAAAGATATTAATGTAATTTTGTATGCATTAATATGCAACGATGAAAATTAATTTTGTATTTAGTTTTAAGTGGATTTAATTGTTAGCTTTAAATGTTTTTTCATACGTTCCCACTAAATTTGTGCTCTCGGTGCGGCGGCAAACAAGAGCTTTGCACCCTTAGATGAGGCAGGCTTAATATCGGGTAACTACTCATTTCCGTTTCCTGGTATTACAAATGTTGCTACGATTCAAAAACCAGGTGGCGCGTACAGACATTATTTAATTTTAAGTTTTCCGTGCACATGAGCTCTCGTACAAAGAGACTTTTTCTTTATATTTCTTTTTATTTTCTTTTTAAAGCTTGCGGCGATTGTTATGCCTTTTAACTGCACCAAGTTTCACATTAATACAAGAGTCGCTCAATAAGTCCTTAAAAAATCCAAGGGATGGCGCCTGTAGTACCAAAAATTAATGTTTCACAGTAAGCAGCACTCCTAACTAGTAAAGTTAAAGTTTCAGCCGTATCCATCACGTTGTTTCATTTTTGTTGTTGATTGAGGTAAAAACTTTCATTTGATTATAACAATGAATAAAAGTGAGTTTCGAGCAGTGATTAAACACTTGTATTTAAAAGGTTTAACGGCAAAAGAAATCAAAGCTGAGTTAGATGAAGTTCATGGCACATGTGCTTCTGTGTTTGCAATTGTTTTGCAATTGGTGAATGAGTTTAAACGTGGCCGTACATCCACGAAAGATGAACATCGTTCCGAACGCGCTTTGGAAGTGTCTATCTCCGAAATGCATGACAAAATCTACGATATGATTATAAATTATCGACGAATAAAAGTGCGCGAAATAGTTGAGGCCACAGGCATATCGCAAGGCACAATCGCTTCAATTTTGCACGAAAAATTGGCTGCGGAAAAATATCTTGGCAAGATGGGTGCCGCATGTGCTCACAGTGGAGAATATACACAAAAACACAATCGTGTGATCGATTCTGAGGCTGTTTTGGCGCTTTGCGTCGCAATCCTGAGGATTTTCTGCGTCGATACATAACTGTCGACGAAACATGAATGAATACACCACTACACTCCTGAGACAAAAGAACAGTCAAAACAGTTGTTTTTTGAAGGCGAACGGGCTCCGAAGAAGGCGAAGACGGGAAATCGGCTGGCAAGGTTATAGTCACGGTCTTTTAGGATGCACGCGGAACATTCTACATCGATTACTTTGAAAAGGGAAAAACGATGGCAGGAGAGTATTATGCGTCGTTATTGGACTGGCTGAGCGAAGAAATCAAGGAAAAACGTCCGCATTTGAAACGGAAAAAGATCCTCTTTCATCAAGACAATGCACGGATGCACACCTGCGCAGTTGCGATTACAACATCCACCGTATTCGCCAGATTTGGCCTGACTTTCTTATTTCGCAACTTGAAGAAATGGCTTGGCGGACAAAGGTTTACGTCTAACGAGGGGGCCATCGCCCAAACAAATCCTATTTTGAGGAGCTTCTAAAATTCTATTTTTTGGACGTTTTAAAAATTTGGAAAAACGCTTAGAAAAATGTATAGAGCTGAAAGGAGATTATGTTGAAGATAAAAAAAAATCTACCCAAAAATTTTTTTTTCTACTTTTTTCTAATGACGACCCTCGTATTACAATTAGAGGATTTTTTATTCCAGCGAGGAAACCTTTTTCCCCATCTTGAGATTAAACTATTACGTGTGATGTTTATGACTATAGTTTCTCATGAACCCAAGGACATTAACCCCATATTTTATGGCATATATTCCGCATAAATCCGCATTTCCCAGGTTAACGAAATGAAGGGGCTCGTGGGAGCGGCCCATTTTAAAGCAATGGACTTAAGTATTGGCTATCGAAACGATCGAACGCGGATGCGTACTATTTACGGTGATGCGATTCCTTCCTATTCATGTACCTTTTCTTCTAACCTAAAACACTATCTTGTGCTCTTCGAACGTATGGGTACATTCACTTCGCTGCCAGAATTTGATTAAGCCTGGAAAAAACTACCCGCACGCGACCTGAAGACGAACGAGGCGGTCTTTGGTTTCAGCAAAAAAACGAAGTAAGCTCTTGGTTTATTGTTATTTTGTTGACTTTACCCGCAACGGCAACATTCGCAACCTAATATTGGGACGTAACAATTTATGCCGAGTGTTATGCAGTGATTGACGACGTTGGTAAACCGTAATAACTATTCCATTAGAAAATCGCAAGACTTAATGCAGTGATATACTTGCTGCCGAAAGTCGTCACTGAAATTAGAAAAAAATAATGTATGTTATGTAACTCGAATGTTGTATTAATTTTGCTTGCGTTTTATTTATAATTTGTATTATGGTTTTAAGCCTATTGCATTCATATGATTGTTCCACATACTTTGTTTGTCAAGCCAATTTTAAATGTGCGAGATGAAATGCAGCATAGTTGAGCCTGCGCAATTTTGGGCGTCAAATAAAGACACTTTTAAACCGAATAACACATAATACTGTTTTCCAACTAATAAAACTAATTTAATATTGATAAATATATAAAATTTTAAATTGCTTAAAAGATTTTGATGAAATCCTTTGTCGAGACTGCGAAAAAATACAGATAGGACAAATGAACTGTAAAATAAGTATAAGAAGTGCCAAAAATGAAATGCCATCCGAAAAAAAAAAGTAACTGATCACTCGTTCAACATGTAAAGTCTACGCCTCACACAATAGATTTCAACAATATCAGATTACTGGTCAACATTCTAAGTACACAAAGATGTATTATCTGAGAAGCCAATAAGACTGGCAAACAAATAGCAGAATCTTAAATAATTTTTGTAATTATCTAAAGATACTACCATTGCCATTATAATTTGGTCCCTAAATAGAATGACAGACTGCTAATAGGTAGTTGGGACCAACTATAAATAACTGCTAAGACAAAATGATAGAACAGATGCATGTTCAAAATTGTGCTGAGAAGAAAATTATATTGAAGCGAAAATAGTGTTGATGTAAAAATAGTGTTGATGCGAAAATAGTGTTGAGGTGTCAACGTAAATTAGTAGTCAAAATGTTTTACTACTAAAACAAAATAATTGAGTACGCGCATGTACGAAAATTTTGTTCTGTGAAAATTGTGTGTGAGGCGAAAATAGTGTTAAGGATGAAATAGTGTTGAGGTATCAACATAGTTGAAGTAGTCGAAATGTTTTACTACTAAGACAGAATAATGGAATGGGTGCTTGTACCTAAATTGTGTTGAAACAAAAATTGTGTTGAGATGAAAATAGTGTTAAGGTGAAAATAGTATTGAGGCGAAAATTGTGTTGAGGTATCAACTTAGGTTAGTAGTTGAAATGTTTTACTATTAAGACAAAATAATCGATCGGTACATGTGCGAAAATCGTGTTGAGGCGAAAATAGTGTTGAGGTTTCAACTTAGGTTAGTAGCTGAAATATTTTACTGCTAAGACGAAATAATTGTGGTGAGGCGCAAATAGTGTTGAGGCGAAATAGTGCTGAGGCGAAAATAGTGTTGAGATATCAACGTAAATGAAGTAGTTGAAATGTTTTCATACTAAAACAAAATAATTGAATGAGCGTTTGTACGAAAATTGTGTTGAAGCAAAAATTATTTTGTGGCAAAAATAGTGTTGAGGCTAAAATAATATTGAGGCGAAAATACTGTTGAGGTATCAACTTAGGTTAGTTGCCTAAAAGTTTTAGTACTAAGACAAAATAATCGAATGGATACATGTGTAAAAAATGTGGTGAGGCAAAAATTGTGTTGAAACGGAAATAGTGCTGAGGTATCAACGTTTTACTACTACAACAAAATAATGGAATGCTGTTGCGAAAATTGTGTTGAGGTAAAAATGAGGTTAAGGTTTCAACTTAGGTTAGTAGTTGAAATGTTTTACTACTAAGACAAAATAATCGACTAGGTATATGTGCAAAAATTGTGATGAAGCGAAAATTGTGTTGAGACAAAACTATTGTTGAGGCGCAAATAGTGTTGAGATATCAACGTAAATGAAGTATTTGAAAAGTTTTCCTACTAAGACAAAATAATTGAATGGGTGTTTGTACAAAAATTGTGTTGAGGCAAAAACTATTTTGGGGCAAAAAAATGTTGAGGCTAAAATAATGTTAAGGTATCAACTTACGTTAGTAGCCGAAATGTTTTAGTACTATGACAAAATAATCGAATGAGTACATGTGTAGAAAATGTGGTGAGGCGAAAATTGTGTTGAAGCGAAAATAGTGTTGAAGTATCAACGTAGGTTTGTAGTCAAAATGTTTTACTAGTACAACAAAATTAAAGAATGTATGCCTACTTGTGGAAAAATTGTGTTGAGGCGAAAATAGTGTTGAGGTAAAAATGGGGTTGAGGTTTCAACTTAGGTTAGCAGTCAAAATGTTTTACTACTAAGATAAAATTATCCAAAGGATACAAGTGCGAAAATTTTGTCGGGCCAAAATAGTGTTGAGATTTCAACTTATGTTAGTAATCGAAGTGTTTTACTACTAATACAAAATAATCGATTCCGCGCATGTGAGTAATTTGTTTTCGTGCAATGGCTGTGCTGCTTATTATACATATATAACGACACGGTTTGAAACAGCATGTTACGTATAAAATGAGCGTTACGCTAATGAGCTTTGATTTTCTCTGTATGGGCAGGGATCCCGTAACAATTTAAGGGCGCGTCGGCTGACTGAAGTGATACGTGAGTGGATTTCTATGGAACAAATTGTGAAAATATTAAAAATAAAGAAATAAAAAAATTAATTGTGTTGGATAATAAAAAACTGCATACACTATCACTTACCCTGAAAGGTTTTTTCTGTTTTTATAATTAAGGGGCGCTTAACCGTCTTGTCTCTGCAAACCTTTTCGATATTTTCCCTACACGGAAGACGGTTATTCCGCATAGACCTCTTTTGCTTCGGTTTCCTAAATTGTATCCCCTTTCTCCAAAATACATCATAAATACGTGTTAATTCTGTCAATTAAAGAAATTTCTCAAAATAAAATGCTACTTCCAAATAATATTTTATCACTGGGGTAGCTGAATATTCTTTACAATAACCTAAATCTTATTCTAGTTCATAAATCAATGCAGAAATATAAACTTAAATTTTATTAACATTAAATATAAATATAAAAAATAACTTAGTTTCTTAACCTCTTTTGGCCAGATATTGCAAAATGAAATCCTAAGAAGACCTTAAATCTAATCCATCAACAAAGCTATTATCACTCTAAATGTTCCTTTTTCCTATATTTATTTACATGACATTCATTCATAGCAAACGTAGCAAACAGTTGTTCCCCGCTTTTTGGTAGTCTGTCCATTGTTCAATGCAAAATAATTTAAAATCGATTTGTTCATATTTTTTAACTTTTTAAAATTATAACATTTTAACTTAAATTTTATCAATACTCGTTCCGTCTGTAAATCGTTGATCAATAGATTATTCAGTTTCATGTTCGATTAATTTCCTATTTTATAAAATACCCACTATATTTACACCCAAAACTCACATATACATAAAAAATATATAAACGTAAAGGTTCATAACTACTCACGGTTAAATTCATCTATCATAAGGTTAATACGTCCAGAAACACTAGTTTAACAATTTCTAAAAATTTCTATTTTTCGTCATTCAACAACAGCTTTCCTGACCTAACATTACACAAAATTTTTAAATAAAGGAGAGAGAAACTCTCCAAGTCCCAACCCGTGTAACCGGTCATAACGACAATAATCCTGCAACCATGTAAATTGCAAATACCTTGACCAATCAAGCGCGAGTTCAAAATTTTTTGCACCTCGCAATTATTATCCCTGTGAGAATATATATATTTATTTTTTTCTTGAAGCTGTTTCGTTCAACGTTACTTGTAACTTAACATCCTACCAACTTTCAACCCCGGGTTCATGTCCACTTTATCACTACTCGCTCGTATGTCTACATTTTCGATGTTTTCTTATCACCGGCTTACGAATAATTAATTTTTGGTTCCGTCGGATTTCTAACTACAGTATTTTCCCAACTGTATAATTTTGTTATCACAATGTAATATATTTTAATCTAGGCTTACGTACAAGATTATTGTTCAATTACTTTGTTAATGTGCATTATGTTGTGATTTGGTATTTTCCTGCTCTTGGTGGTTGAAATGGACGATATTTGTTCATTGTAGACTATCTTGTTTATGAGAAGCACGGACGTGGTGTCTTGCAATACTGAGATATGTTTTCATTTGCTGTTTTACATTAAGTCATCGTACTGAATCATTACTATACAACGTATTTAAATGATACAATGTTATACCTTATTATCTGAATTATTTTTATAGAAGCAAAATTTGAAATATCATGAGTAATTAAGAGTAATTATTTGTAAAATATATTATGCCGGACAGACGCGTCCATATTTTAATTTGACCATTCACATTCTAGGAATATTCCTTTTCTCTTTTAATTTATTTCTAGCTCAATGCAACGCGTTGTAAGCACTAAAGAAAACAAGAGGACTTTATATACTCGTTACTGTTTCATAAACTCTTATTATTTAGAAACCACATTTTAAATTCAGATATAAGTAAAAATAAGATGAATCTGTAAATAACTCTTATGAATATAATAAAAGCTTATTTACTTATACAAATCGAGCTAATAGTTGTATAGCCATTAACAAAACAATATCTCTATTACTTCAGAAGAGGAAGAAACATCCACTAGGCCGGTTTCGGCTTTCTGAAGCCTCGTTAGAGCGGAGCAGTTTTCAAAAACCCTATCTTAGGGTTTTTCAAGAAAATCTTACTCACTTAAGATTGTTATGGCTTAGAGAGTTTTAGTATAAAGTAGAAATTGTAGCTTTTTGATATTTATATTAACCCAAAGTCAAAATCCTGAATTTTAAAATTGTTTTACTCGAAGTTCCTCCATGTTTCGCAAGGGATGTGCGACTTTTTAGCTAAAGGCATAATCTATTTGACGTTTTGATCAAATATAAGATCCGAAGTCAAAATTCAGGAATTCGTAAAATGACACCCGGCTGACCCACAGACGGACATAGATTTTAAAAGTAAAGCAAGTTCTTTGAAAATAATTAATTTTTAATTAACATAAAATTATGAAACGATTATGTCATTGTATAATTAAAACAAGTTGAATATGTTTATCACTTGCTTTTTTATTAAAGAAATAGATTTTATTCATTGATTAGATGTTATTTCGCACAAGCAACTTGAAGGTTAAATTGAAAAATATTTTTTTATTAGTTTTCAAATGCAGCTAGTGCGATTGGTTTATGGAGCACGGTGAGGATGTTCTTAGTGTTTTTTCTCTACGACTCTATATAGCAATCATTCATCTTGTTCCAATTTGCCCATCAACGTCAACCATTCACCAAACGCGCATATAGATGTAGGTACACATGGTATTCAGCATATGAGATTTAGGTAGTTGTTTTCCTTGAAGTTTCCGTTTTTGACACCATTCATTTCAATGTACACAAGGCGTTCGGTATTTGCATTAGGGTTTTCGTCTTGAATACTTTCAGTACAACTTAACCGTCATAGAACCCATTGGTGTAAACAATTTCATCATATTATACATTTATAAATGATAATGTCATGTTTATTTATGCTAAGTAATTGTGTTAGCATACGTGATTACGACCAAATTTCTTTATTATAATGTTTGACTTTGTACTTTATAATTTATTATCAAGTAGAAAATAACCGACCATTTGATCAACACCGAGTTTATTACGAATAATTGTAATGCATTATTAAGCAAATGCTAAACGCTATGGCTTAATGCACCATCATCAGAGTTTTTTGTTGTTTAGCAGATTTTGTCACAAGTATGTTAAATAATTAATTAACCCTCTAATATTCAATTTTCTTCTTTACACAAAAATTATATTGGGGTAATTCGTGGACTTGAAAACTAAATATGCATAAAATTTTGAAACTAATGTAGAAATAGTGGCCTGTAGACTCATTTATTTGGTTCCTGCCTTGAGGTAGACGATTGGTGCTAAATTAGAACACTTTATCTTAATACCGTGGGTAGCCACATTTACCCTCCGAAATACGACTTCATCGCTCGTTTGTATAAGGGGGTGTAACACGTTCGCGTTACTTCAGGTATAAACCAAATAGAAATGAGAAAAATTAATTTGAAATGAACGGAATAAATAGGGATAACCCTGTATATTGTGATTTCACGAATTAAGCATGACATTTCTAAAAATTTTACTTCTATAAACGGAATTTAAGCAGTAAACTTAAACCAAAAAGACCATAGTTATTTTTTTACAATACACAGCTGAAAATATCTTAGGACGATGACCTATTTTAAAACCGCAAATAAAAACACATCTAAATGTGATTTTCTATAGAAAGATAAATTATAAATTGTCGTACAATAACTTTGCATTCAGCATACATTAAAAATGTTGCATTGTTGGAACGGAACTATGACCGCGGTTAGCAAGCATTACAAGAAGGGAAAATAATATATACAACTAATCATCACAAGCTGGAAGTTAAGTTGAAAAAGTTAAGGGAAGGAGGGCGTTGCTTTTGTTGGAACCTTTGCTGCGGTCAAGTGCAGAAAGGATTTGCTTTCAATTCGTGGAATTTGATAAGCACGTTGCAACCTCTTGCTAGGTTAAGTTGTTTTTGTATTGAGACGTGTCCGACTAACAATATACTGACATAAAACAATTATCAAAAGGGGTCGGAACACTCGGTTCGGGTGGTTAATACTCCCGATGTATTCTCAAAGATCCGAGCAAAGTTGTTAATTTCCGTAGTTGAATGACCTTTGGGAATCTTTCGGACTAGCTTGGGACTCTATCTCCCTCGGTTATTTAAAGAGACTATTAGGGGGTTTCTATTCTACGGACATTTTACGGCGCCACTTCTTTCTTATTTTATTTGACAAGACAACACTATAGCGCAAAAGTAGAAACTCTATGGTGTAGAACGTATCTTAAGGAACTTACAATTAAGGTTGCCTTATGCTGGTTTTCAAATTAATTAATTATAAACACATACTATTACTTTTAACACGACAGGTGGTAGTTAAGCAAACAGTTCTTATAATAATTTAATAGATATCTCTAATCAAGTTATGATATCTCTGAAGCGGTGTATACTACCAGAACTACATAGTTTAAACTCCTCTTTTTATGTTAATTCATGTCCATAAACCAGAGTAAATAAATTTTAAGTCAACTCAAAGCATCTATTTTTCTGAAAGGAGTTATATACACAAAATCAAATAAAAAGTTATTTCTCTTTAACTATTCTGTCAAATTTTTAATTTAAATTCTTACTTCATAACAAAAAAACATTTTAGGTTAAAGGTGATCAGATCTGAGGTCTTGCGACTTACATTTATGACCACAAGGTCATTATATATTGCAAATATTAAATTTCATTGTGAGCGAAACTTCAGTACTAAATATGAAAATTTAAAAATCAATTTCATTTATGCTTGGCTCTTAAACCAACTTTTTAAATAGCATTACACAAGATCTTCTACCAATTAATGTATAATAAAGTTTTTTGACCAATAAAAATTAAACAAAATGTATGTAATATCCCAACAGTATAAATATCAATGGAAATGTTTTTATACGACTTACCCTACATTACAGGCGTGGTCACCTGGCTTTTCCATGACGTAATAGATCGAATACATGGACGAAATTTTATACGGGGCTTCCCGCCTGCATCGTTGTTTATGACGTTGGAACGTGTCGTAACCTTATTTTCTTGAGTTCAAGGGTCAGCGTCGGTAGTTAAATACATCTTGGTTAAGAAAAGAGTATTGCTGCTTTTCACAGAGCCATTATATGTAAGGATAATAAGAACTGCATATGGTTGAATTAATTTTTGTTTTTAGTGAAATTTATATTTAAACGTGATTACATAGTTGCTTAGTTGCGCTACAAATAAATTATACTTTATTAAATTTTTTACGTATGAAAATTATACGAACCATTGATTAATTGGCTTCCATTAATTATACCGGTGTATCAGGAGGATTGCTAGACGTAGACTTGCGGCCAGTGCGCTTAACAAATACATGTTTACGGACTGATATTTGGACTACAAGTGGTGGATTTTTTATGCAGCCGGCAGTGCTCAAACGAACAAAAACCTGTGGCATGATACAATCCGGTAGATGCGCATTGAACCTATGACTTTATTTACTTTGTTACAAAAAATTTCTATTTCTGAACTGTAGAATGTAGCGAGATTTGTTTTATGAATTTTATACAGGATTAGGGCGTTGAATAAAATTTTATAATGCGAAATAATTTATTGGTAGAACAAAATGTAAACTAAAATAATCGATTCCGTGCAATATTGCTTCACTAAGGGCTGTAGACAATTAAACTGTTTCAACGTGAACGGAACACAGCTTCAAGATTTAACATAAACTTCTCCAACTGCAAAAAATTTAACAGAGGATTCGTGCGACATCGTGTACATCGGCAATAAATAGTTTTTGCACCTGCAGTTATAGCCCATGTAGTGGGTTTTGGTTGTGTTAAAGGAGCTGCTGTTAGAAGGAAAACAAGGTTTTCAAAAACCTTATCTTAGGGTTTTTCAAGAAAATCTTACTCACTTAAGATTGTTATGGCTTAGAGAGTTTTAGTATAAAGTAGAAATTGTAGCTTTTTGATATTTATATAAACCCAAAGTCAAAATCCTGAATTTTAAAATTGCTTTACTCGAAGTTCCTCCATGTTTCGCAAGGGATGTGCGACTTTTTAGCTAAAGGCATAATCTATTTGACGTTTTGATCAAATATAAGATCCGAAGTCAAAATTCAGGAATTCGTAAAATGACACCCGGCTGACCCACAGACGGACATAGATTTTAAAAGTAAAGCTAGTTCTTTGAAAATAATTAATTTTTAATTAACATAAAATTATCAAACGATTATGTCATTGTATAATTAAAACAAGTTGAATATGTTTATCGCTTGCTTTTTTATTAAAGAAATAGATTTTATTCATTGATTAGATGTTATTTCGCACAAGCAAATTGAAGGTTAAATTGAAAAATATTTTTTTATTAGTTTTCAAATGCAGCTAGTGCGATTGGTTTATGGAGCACGGTGAGGATGTTCCTAGTGTTTTTTCTCTACGACTCTGTATAGCAATCATTCATCTTGTTCCAATTTGCCCATCAACTTCAACCATTCACCAAACGCGCATATAGATGTAGGTACACATGGTATTCAGCATATGAGATTTAGGTAGTTGTTTTCCTTGAAGTTTCCGTTTTTGACACCATTCATTTCAATGTACACAAGGCGTTCGGTATTTGCTTTAGGGTTTTCGTCTTGAATACTTTCAGTACAACTTAGCCGTCATAGAACCCATTGGTGTAAACAATTTCATCATATTATACATTTATAAATGATAATGTCATGTTTATTTATGCTAAGTAATTGTGTTAGCATACGTGATTACGACCAAATTTCTTTATTATAATGTTTGACTTTGTACTTTATAATTTATTATCAAGTAGAAAATAACCGACCATTTGATCAACACTGAGTTTATTACGAATGATTGTAATGCATTATTAAGCAAATGCTAAACGCTATGGCTTAATGCACCATCATCAGAGTTTTTGTTGTTTAGCAGATTTTGTCACAAGTATGTTAAATAATTAATTAACCCTCTAATATTCAATTTTTTTCTTTACACAAAAATTATATTGGGGTAATTCGTGGTCTTGAAAACTAAATATGCATACAATTTTGAAACTAATGTAGAAATAGTGGCCTTTAGACTCATTTATTTGGTTCCTGCTTTGAGGTAGACGATTGGTGCTAAATTAGAACACTTTATCTTAATACCGCGGGTAGCCACATTTACCCACAGCCTAGGGGTAATAGTGCCTCTCCGAAATACGACTTCATCGCTCGTTTGTATAAGGGGGTGTAACACGTTCGCGTTACTTCAGGTATAAACCAAATAGAAAAGAGAAAAATTAATTTGAAATGAACGGAATAAATAGGGATAACCCTGTATATTGTGATTTCACGAATTAAGCATGACATTTCTAAAAAATTTACTTCTATAAACGGAATTTAAGCAGTAAACTTAAACCAAAAAGACCATAGTTATTTTTTACAATGCACAGCTGAAAATATCTTAGGACGATGACCTATTTTAAAACCGCAAATAAAAACATATCTAAATGTGATTTTCTATAGAAAGATAAATTATAAATTATCGTACAATAACTTTGCATTCAGCCTAGGTTAAAAATGTTACATTGTTGGAACGGAACTATGACCGCGGTTAGCATGCTTTACAAGAAGGGAAAATGATATATACAACTAAGCACCACAAGCTGGAAGTTAAGTTGAGAAAGTTAAGGGAGGGAGGGCATTGCTTTTTTGGATGGAACCTTTGCTGCGGGCAAGTGCAGAAAAGATTTGTTCTCGATTCGCGGAATTTGACAAGCGCGTGAACGGAACACAGCTTTAAGATGTAACATAAACTTCTCCGACCGCAAAAAATTTAACAGTGCGCGAGCATTTGTGACTTCGCTTGTAAGATTTGGTAAGTTACCAGGTGCGCGGACCTTTGAAACTCGTTTGAACTCCGAAGTTTTACACCTGCGAATATAGCCTAAATAGTGGATTTTGGTTTTGTAAAAAGCGGTGTTGTTAGAAGGAAAACAATGAGTTTCTGAACAACCTTAAATTTCTACAGGTAAAGTGGAAAATAAGTGTGAGAAAATGAACCTTCTTTTTTTAAGTAAGGAAGTAGGCATAATGCTAACAAATGTTTTATTGTCTTATTTAAATAATGATGGACTAAAGTGCTTAAAACTTCTTGTTTCTATGTTTGTTGTCTTTGAATATAGCCGCTGTTCTTTCTTGTTAGATACAGTTCGATCACCTTCTACTGTTTTACAATTATATACCCTATTTCCCCGATACTCAGTGGTGTGTGAAGGGGGGGTAGGCAGCCGGCGGCTGCCAAGTTTCCCCAGCATTTGAGCATTTGTCGAATTAATAGTTTTTTCAATATATCCTTTCGCACAATCAACATTAATTGAAAATATTTCAAAACCAACACCTGTAGTTGTATATAGTAATCATCAGATTTAAGTGCACTTATTTTTCCTCATTATAGGTTTTCCATATTGGAACTGATTGGACGCGTACCTCCACTTAATTATGTTCTGAGCTAGCCTACACTGTACCCTGAAGTTCCCACAACATATATACAGCTCGGTTCCCCCTTCTATTGTTTTCTAATTATATGCCCTATTTCACCAAGATTCAGTGGTATGTGAATGGAGGTAAGCAGCCTGTGTCTGCCTAGGATCCCCCAGCACTTATGCATCTGCCAAATTAATAGTTTTCCAGTAAATCCTTTCACACAATTAACGTTAAGAATATTGCAAGAACAATACCTGTAGTTGTATATAATAATCATCATGTTTAAGTACAGTTATTTTTTCCATCATTAGTTTTTCTATCTTGGGACTGGTTAGATACGTACCTCCATTGATTTCTATTCTGAGCTAGCCTACACATTTCCATAAAATTCCCACATCCTATATCTTTCACTATCTGTGTGCAATAGTCTAACTTAGGTCTACCTCTACCTCTCTTTTTTCCTATCTCTGCTTCTAATATATTCCGCACTATTCTCTCATATCTTAATATGTGGCCAATAATCATATCTCTCCTACTTTTTACTGTGTTCCACATATTTCTTTCTTCCCCTACCATTTCTAGTACCTCTTTATTCTTAACTGTGTCTGTCTATGATATCTTCATCATACGTTTGTAGCACCACATTTCAAAGCTTCTACCTTTTTCTTGTCCACTTCTTTTACTGTCCAGGCTTTAAAGCCATATAGTGCTGTGCTCCACACATATGTTTTAAGCAATCTTTTCCTTGTTTCTATGTTTGTTGTCTTTGAACACAGTTGTTGCATTTTCTTGTTAAATGTAGCACGACCTTGTGCTAATCTTTATTTTATATCTTTTGTGCTTTTCCCCTCTTGCTTATTTGACTTCCCAGGTAGCAGAAATTCTTAACCTCTTGTAAGCTCTCGATACCTACTTGTATTCTTATTTTTGATATATTTTCTCCTCTTTTGCATACTAGAACTTTAATTTTATTTTTGTTAATTTTCATACCATAACTCTCTGTTACATTTGTTTCTATTTCATAAAGAGCAGCTTCTAATTCTTCTTTGCTAGATGCTAATACCGCTATATCATCTGCAAATCAAAGCATATCAATCTTTTGTCCCTGCATATAGTAATTCCAGATGTCTTGATGCTTTTGACAGCATTCATTGCCTCTTCAACGTACAAGTTAAAAATTGCTAGGCAGATCCCTGTCTCGCCCCTTTCCTAATATTTACTTCTCTACGTTACTGCTCTAATTCTATTAACGCCGTCAGCTCTTTGTATAAGCTACGTACTATCCGTCTGTCAAATGTTTTTGAGTATTTCGAATATTTTTTTGCATTTTACACTGTCGAATGCTTTGTCCAGATCTACAAACCCTATATACACGCTTTCCCCTTTTTCTATTGTTTTCTCCATTATCACCCTAAAAGCTAAAATAGCCTCCCCTGTTCCTCTGTTTAACCAAAACCCAAATTGATCTATTCCTAGTATTTCTTCAGCTCATTTTTCCATTCATCTTTATACAATTCTAGTTAATATTTTTGACACGTGTGCTGTCAAACTTATTGTTCGAAAATTTTCACATCTATCCGCGCATCTCTTTTTTTGGTATAGTTACTATGATGTTACGTTTGAAATCTTTCGGTATCTCGCCTGACTCATACATATAACTTACAAGTTGGAAGAGACGTTTTGTTACTGCTTGTTCAGCGGCTTTTAGAGATTCTGCTTGCACCTTATCAGTATCGGGCGCCGTTTCCCTCCACGTCCCTTGTATTTTTGCTGTATGGTTTTTATCCCTAAAATTCATTCTAATTAGTTTATATGCTTCGTCTGTCTTTCCGATTTCCATCTTAGTTTGCACCTCTTTGCACTTTTCATCAATCCATTGTTCTTTAGATTTCCTGCATTTGCGAATAATTTCTCATATTATGGCTTTGTATCTCTGCTTTTCTGTTTCGTCTGATTTATTTTTGTATTTTCGTCTTTCTTCTATTAAATTCAGAATGTCCTTTGTTATCTATGGTTTCTTATTTTCTTTTTGTATATACCCCACAATATCTCTCGCCGCCAGGCCTAAGCTAGATTTAATGTTGTCGGAGGCTTTCACGACCGGAGTCATTATAAATATTTATGGGTCCGGGTTGGGACCGTGTCATTTTATAAAATGACACGGTCCCAACCCGGAACAACAAAGTCCTTTATAGATTTATTTATTGCAGTATGTTTCTACTTCCTTAGTATCAGAAATTTCCCGATATCTTTCAGCAATTCATTTGACCTTTTTTCAAATCTTTCGTGGAAATCTTTATCTTTCAGTTTCTCAAAGTCAAAAGGTCGTTTTACGTTTCTTTTTTTCTATTTTTTAAATTTAAGAGCGGCCTTTATAATTACGATGTTGTGGTTAGTGTTTGTATCTGCTTCTGGGTAGCTTCTACAGTTTTTTACTTGATTCCTAAACCGTTGTCTAACAAGAATGTAATCTATTTAATCTCGTCCTATATCTCCTTGAATCTTCCACGTCTATCGTCTTCTAGCATGATGTTGAGATAAAGTGTTTGTGATAGTTAAATTGCTCTTGTCGCAAAATTATACCAGCCTATTTCCCCTGTCATTTCTCGTACCTAAACCAAATAAACCTACTACCGCTCCTTCCCCAACCTCATACCTCACCTACCACTGCATTAAAATTCCCCATAATTATTAAATTTTCATGTTTTTAAAGTCAAAACAAAAGTTAAAAAAAATCCTCAAACATCAAGGGAACAACACTGCGAGCACCACTGAAAGCGAAAGGTCGTAAAGCGGCCTTCTCTATTCCTCAAGGGAATATAACACCCATTGAATGTTGGTCAAATTAAAAAAATTGTATAATAAAGTGCCTCACCCAAACACGGTTTTATCACTCGTTTGTATAGGGGGGTGTAAGATGTTTACGTTACTTCAGGTATAAACCAAATAGAAAAGGAAAAAATTAATTTGAAATGAACGGAATAAATAGGGATATATCTTGTATATTATGATTTCACGAATAGTGGTGTTAATTAAGCATGACATTTCAATACCCTTTACTTCTATAAAGACAATTCAAACAATAAACTTACACCAAAATAGCTATAGTAGTTTTTTTACAATACATAGCTGAAAGTATTTCAAAACCGCAAATGAAACTTCTAAATGTGACAAGACGTTTAGTGTGCGCTTTTCGTAGAAAGATAAATTGTAAATAGACATGTGTCGTACAATAACTTGCATCCAGTATAGATTAAAAATGTTACATTGTTGGAACATGCTATGATTGCTGTTAGCATGCATTACAAGAAGCAAAAATGATGTATAACAACTAAGCACCCCAAGCTGGAAGTTAAGTTCAGAAAGTTAAAGGAGAGAGGGTATTAGTTTTGTTGGAATCGTTGCTGCGGTCCAGGGCAGAAAAGATTTCCATTCGATCCGTGAAATTTGACAAGTGCGTGAATCAGAATGAAGACAAATTAAAAGTCTGTAAACGGAGCACAACTTGAAAATGTAACATAAACTTTTTCGAATGGAAAAAATTTAACGGTGCGCGAGCTTTTGTGTGATTTCGCTTGTAATATTTGGTAAGTTAACCGGTGCGGGGGAATTTTAAAACTTATGTGGATACCGGCAATGAGGAGATTTTGTACCTGCGGATACAGCTCAAATAAATGGGTTTTGGTTGTGTTAAGGAAACTTCTGTTAAAGGAAAACGATGAAAAATTTGTGTTTCTGGACATCTTAAAATTCCTACAGATAAACTGGTAAATAGAAAACTCTTTTTTAAGTGAGGAAGTTGGCATAATGCTAACAGTTATTTTGTTGCATTATTTGAATAGGGTTGCACTAAACGCCTAGAACTATAGATTGTTTAGTTTAAAATATGCTAGTAGGAAGTTGAAATTAGAACATTTTTAATTATTAATTAAGATGTGCATAATAATTTTTAAGGTAGGTTTAATATGTGGCGTAGTGCCAATTTAGAAGTAAACAAGTTTGTGTTTTTAAAGAATTATGAAATACGAACATATAAAGCTGTATAAAACGATGTATTTGTTTATAATATTACGACAATTATAGAGAAATAGAATTAGGTGACAGAGTGAGAAGAAATCGACAATTTCTAAATATGTGTGTAGCTCTTTTCGAATTTTAACTTTTGCCGAATGAAAAGAGTTAAACATTAAAATTAGACCTGAAGAAACAATTTATAAAATGAAACAAATAATGTTATAAACTGTGCGATGAAATGGAAAGCTATTCTTTCAAGATATGTTGCTATTACATTCCTACTTAAATAGAATTTGGATACCCACAAGAAATTTAACATCAACAGCTATCGAGATTTAGCCGATTTGCTGTAAAACTACAATCCGATGTTACATGAAATGTTAGCATGTAAATGATTTTACTATTAAAAAAATACAAAGAAAGTATATTTGTAATTATGTATAATAATCTTGACATAAGAAAAATCGCCTTTTCTAAACTTATTTTAAAATGTATAAATCAGGCTAGTAATATAACGATTTGCAATTTACACTTCTTTATTCGGTCTAATACAAGTTTAATTAAACACAAATTTTTAAAAAGAATTTTAGACTGCCGTTACAGAGCTGGCTGATGATAATACAACAATATTTACCACACTAAGTTCTTTCTTAAAGCGAGTGCACTATATTTAATATTAATTTATCTGCGTGCGTGGATGTACCATTAATTTATTTATACAAGTGCTTAGATCCCTAATTTTTAACAACTCTAACAACAATTTATTTCATATCACTTGTGGATTAAAACTTCAGACTCAACTAATTGTCGGGTTGCACGATTTATATATCGAACTATATAGCTTCCAGTTTATATCAAAAGTCAGTGGAAACTTTTTCGAATTTCTCATTGCATTCGACCCTTGTAGTTGTCAATCATAACATTATTTGCCTAATACTGTTTGTCACCATTTATTTGTAACCACCCGGTAACAATGTTACAGTAATTAGCAAATCGCTTAGTAGGATTGAACCGCGGCTACCCTACGGTCTCTCGCATTTTAAGTATCGGGAATTGTAGAGAGTTTGTAGATAAAAATGTAGTACCCTCTGCAACAATAAGTAAAGGCAACAGGATAACACTGGCTATTGTTTGCTACAAAGTTAAGTGCAATGCAACTTGCCCTCGCCCATGGTAATGCTATAGTTTCTATTACACTTTTAATCTTTTCGTAACATTTTAACAATAACACCAAAATCCCTTTAATTAAATTTGATGAAGCAGGTTTAAAAACAAAACCGGTCTATAAATACACTACATTCCGTTCGGGATTGTTTTTGTTATGTTTCTTTTTAGGTCTTATATTTGCAATGCTGTTTGCCTTGATTAATTAAAATTACAGAAACCAACAATAAATAACATAAATACAGCTCTAGCAAAAAGTTCGGAATTTTTATAGGAAGCAAAAAGATTGCATTTGTGGATGCATAAATTAATTTAAAGAAGAATTCTAATTACAGTGCTTTTACTTGGTTTGATTACAACTACTTGATTTATGAAACTGTTCAGCGTTTATAATTAGCCACTTTATTGGACTTGCACTTTAAGTACCTAGAGTACGAGGGTAGTTCCAAATGTACCTGACCTAATGTATAGATAACAAATGTTGTAAAAAAAAAATTACAGTGGTACACAGTGTCAACCTAATAAAGCATAAGTTTAACGACACTACTTTGTTTAGTTTTTGTTTGACAACCATTAATAGTAATCGCCCACCATTATATGTAAACCCGGAAAAAAAATGGTCATCGGTATGTGTAACAAATAACTTTGTCTGACAGTAGAAAAATAGTTCAAGCATAATGAACAAAAATTAAATTGTCGATTATTTACACAGATAAAAGTCGGTGAACTCTTTCGCTGTGGTTGCAGCTCATCAAATTGGTAGAAATCTCTACAAAACAACTAACAAAGTTCTTGAATTATGTGGGAATCATAAATACTAAACATTTCCCATCCACCATCTATACTCGAATATAAACAACTAACTATCGGTAACTTCTCCAAACCTTCAACATGACAGTAAAGATGGCATTGCCAGACCAAATTTAATAACTAGTCAATAAATAAATATCATCTTCGCAAAGCAACAGCTCACGACTTAAATCAAAATAACATTTCGCGATCGAATTTATGAATCGAATGAAACCCCGTTTTGAATAAGCCCTTCCTTATATACACGAATTTATCTGTTTCCAGAATGTAGTAGAATTAGTGCGATTTCATTCTAAATAATAAATTTGTTGAGTTTATTACATCGTAATCCCGTTCCACTTATTCGTAACGCGCGCTGCCTCTTCTTTGTTTAATACTAAAGTAATGCTAGCGGTGTGCTTCTATCGTACAGTAAATGCGAAAGATCATAGATATTTCTTATCAATTTCTATTAAATTTTCTGGGTTTTCAATGATCGGGCCGCTTTTTGGAATAAATGTTTTATTAGATTTACGTAGTTCTAAATACGTATGACTAATATTACAGAGAATTCTTTATTTAAAATAAATTTCTGTAATTCACAAGGTAATTAATTTAAACTTTAAATACTTTTTAATGCAAAAAGGGTTGCATTTTATAGACATACTTGCTTTTATGGCAAAACGTGTTTCCAGTACTCAAAATTAATATTAAAATTTAGGTTTTTAAATACACGTTGATTCTAGTTTTTATGCTAAATGCGTAAAGCTTGTACTATTCTATGCTATTTACAGCAAATGAAAAGCATTTTTATCAAAATGTATTGATAATTAATAAGTGAAAATAAATGGCTTAGTATTTATATTAAAATGACCAATTTGCGTTCGCATTGAAAGCGTTTTACGGTATCATACAATTAATTATTTTTACATATATAACTTACGTTATTTTCTATTTATTTACAATACGCTTATATTGTACAGGGTGATTATTTATACACGGGCAATTGCAGTTTTCGCTTGTACATGAATGAATAAGAGTACACTTGTATTATACAGAGCGTAACCATGAATTTACAGAAATTTCTATTTTCCTGATTTTATTATATTATAGTGGGATTTATTTGTAGAATTTGGGTTTCAATAACCTCTCGTGACTCCTTATCACGTCAACATATATAATTATATTCTATTCCGAAGAACCTGCACCATGAAGAAGTTTCAGATTACTAGAACGGGTGGAATGACTTCCGCGTTCCAGTGACCTAAAGAGCCATACTACAGGTTCAACCAAAGTAGTAGGGTCTTTAGTGAGGAGCCAGACTAAGACTGGTCCTCGAAGGAAGGCATCGGCTCTTTCGGTACTTAGATTGGCAGAGACCATAAGGATTGGTATGGCATTCTACCGCAATGTGGAAGGCAACAGGAAACCACCATATTATCTCCTAAGTACACGGCATACTTAAATTTTAATAAACATGATAACATCCTCTGGAGTAAAAGATTCCGGAGTTAAAATAGTCCCCCATTCGGATTACGCGAGGGGATTGCTTCGGAGGATAAGATTAAAAATTTAAAGAAAGGGCAGGGAACATTTTGCGAGTCGGAGCGTGGAATGTAAGAAATATGAAGCAAGTAGGTAAGCTGGAGATTGAAAATTGAAATGAATAGGTTAGCACTAGACATAGTAGGAATCAGCGAAGTTCGCTGGCCAGAGACGGGGGATTTTTGGAGTGGAGACTTTAGGGTAATTCATACAGGCTCAAAGGAAGGAAATTCGGGTGTGGGAATAGTTATAAGAAAAAAAATAGGACAAGGTGTAGAAAACTACTTACAAAAGAACAAAAGAGTATTCATGGTTAGATTAGACTCTAAACCGGTAAATACAGTAATAATACAAGTATACATGCCCACTTCCAGCCACGGTGAGGAAGAGGTCGAAGCGATCTACAAAAATATCGAAGGCATACTAAGATACGTAAGACATGAAAATTTAATGATTATGGGGAATTTTAATGCAGTGGTAGGTGAGGGTAGAGAAGGAGCAGTAGTAGGATTATTTGGTTTATTTCAACATCATTCTAGGAGACGATGCACGTCGAAGATGCCAGGAGATATAGAAAGATATCAAATAGATTATATTCTTGTTACACAACAGTTTAGGAAGCAAGTAAAAGACTGTACAAGCTACCCAGAAGCAGATATAGACACTAACCACAACATCGTAATTATGAAGACCGCTCTTAAATTTGAAAAAAGGAACGGAAAAGGCACTTTGACTTTGAGAAACGAAAACATAAACATATTCACGAAAGATTTGAATTAAAGTCAAATGAATTGCTGAAAGTTATCACAGAAATTTCTTATACTAAGGAAGTAGAAACACAATGGAATAACATTAAATCCAGCTTAGACATGGCAGCGAGAGATATTCTGGCGTACACACAAAAAGAAAAATAAGAAACCATGGATAACAAAGGATATCCTGAATTTAATAGAAGAAAGACGAAAATGCAAAAATAGATCAGATAAAACATGAAAACAGAGATACAAAGCCATAAAATGGGAAATTATTCGCAAATGCAGGAAAGCTAAGGAACAATGAATTGATGAAAAGTGCAAAGAGGTACAAACTAAGAAGGAAATAGGAAAGACAGACAAAGCATACAAACTAATTAGAATGGATTTTAGGGATATAAAACTGTATAACAAAAATATAAGGAATGCGGAAGGAAGTGCCATTATAGAAAATGTAAAGGAAGTGGTTAGATGGCAAGAATATAGGGGAATTTATATGCAGGCGAGGAACTAACAGCATTAAAACAGGAATCACGCATTGAATAGGATGACATGGGATATCTTATACATAGAGATGAGTTTGAATTAGCATTAAAGGGTATGAAAAATGGTAAGGCGCCGAGTACAGATAAGGTGCAGGCAGAAACTCTAAAAGCCGGTGGACAAGCAGTAACAAAACGTCTCTTTCAACTTGTAAGCTATTTGTATGAGACAGGCAAGATACCCAAAGATTTCAAACGTAACATCATAGTCACTATACCAAAAAAGAAAAGCATAGATAAATGTGAAAAATTTCGAATAATAAGTTTGACGCACACGTGTTAAAAATAAACTAGAATTTTACAAAGACGAATGGAAAAACGAGCTGAAGAAATACTATCAGAAGATCAGTATGGGTTTAGGTGAAACAGGGGTACACGGGAGACTATTCTACTCAGGGTGATAATGGGGAAAACAATAGAAAAAGAGGAATGCGTGTATATAGGGTTTGTAGATCTGGAAAAAGCATTCGACAATGTAAAATGGGAAAAATGTTCGAAATACTCAAAAAGATTGGAATGAGTTTTAGGGATAGACGGATAAAATACATAGCTTATACAAAGAGCAAACAGCGGTAATAGAATTAGAGCAGGAACGTAGAGAAGTAAATATTAGGAAAGGTGTGAGACAGGAATGTGCCCTATCCCCATTAATTTTTAACTTGTACATTGATAATTTTTATGCAGGGGCAAAAGATTGATATGCTTAAATTTGCAGATGATATAGCGGCATTAGCATCTAGCAAGGAAGATTTAAAAGCTGCTCTTAATGAATTGGAAACAGTTCTAACAGAGAGATACGGTATGAAAATTAACAAAAATAAAATTAAAATACTAGTATACAAAGGAGGGGAAAATAAATTAAAAACTAGAATACAAATATGTAATGAGAACTTACAAGACCTTAAGAATTTCTGCTACCTAGAAAGCCAAATAACGCAAGATGGGAAGAGCGCAAAAGATAAAAACGAAGATTAGCACAAGGCCGTGCTACATTTAACAAAAAAAAACAATTACTGTGTTCGAAGACAACACACATAGAAACAAGGAAAAGATCTTAAAACAAATGTGTGGAGCATAGCACTGTACGGTTATGAATACTGGACAGTAGGAGAAGCGGACAGGAAAAAGCTAGAAGTCTTTGAAATGTTGTGCTACAGACGTATAATGAAGATATCATGGACAGGCAAAGTTAAGAACAAAGAGGTACTAGAAACGGTAAAGGAAGAAAGAAGAATGTGGAAAACAGTAAAAAATAGGAGAGATAGGATGATAGGCCACATACTAGAACATGAGAGAATAGTGCATAATATATTAAAAGCAGAGATTTAAAAAAAGAGAGGTAGAGGTAGACCTAGGTGAAACTATTGCACACACATAGTTTAGGATATAGGCTGTTGGAATTTCAGGTAAATGTGTAGATTAGCTCAAAATAGAAATGAATGGAGGTAGGCGTCCAACCAGTTCCAAGTGAAAAAACCTAATGACGAAAAAAATAATTGTACTTAAACTGATAATTATTATAAGCAACTACAGGCATTGGTTTTGCAATATTCTCAACTAATGCTAATTGATCAAAAGCATTTACTGGAAAACTATTAATTCGGCAAATGTCTATATGTTGGGGGATCTTGGGAGCCACAGGCTGCTTAACCGCCTTCACATACTACTGAATCTCGGTAAAATAGGACATATAATTGAAAACAACAGAAGGAGAACCGAGCTGTATCTAGGCAGTGAAAACTTTAGGGAACTGTGTAGGTTAGCTCAGAATAGAAAAAGTGGAGGTACCCGTCCAACTAGTTTTAAGACAAAAAACCTTGTTCGAAAGGATATATTGGAAAACTATTACTTTGGCAAATGTTCGAGTGTGGGGGATCTTGGTAGCTGCATGCTGCTTAACCCCCTTCACATACCACTGAATATTGGGGAAATAGGGTAGTATTTGTAAAACAATTGAAGGGAACCGAACTGCATCTCAGAAAAAAGAGCAGTGGCTATGTTCAAAGACAAAAACATAGAAACAAGGGGAAAATTGTTGAAATCATATATGGAAATTTAAAAAAAATAGGAAAAATAGAAGACAGGATACATTATAAAGCATTTTCGGGAAATAGTACTGGATATGTTACAATCAGATATAGGAAAAAAAGGAGGTAAAAGTAGGCCTAGATTAGATTAATGCATGCAGACTGTGGAAATTTCAAGGAAATGAGTAGGTTAGGTCAGAATAGGAAGCAATGAGGGTATCCATCTAACCAGTCCCAGGTGTAACACTTCGCCCTCTTTCTCTGTCCTAAGTTACACTCAAAGAAACAAGGAACGAGTTACCTAATACATATAAACTAAAATATCTATATCACTTCTTATGGTTCAAAATTTTAATACAAGGGTCCACTTACCTATTTCAGAAGGTTGTCAATTATTTCTGATCCAACAGCATTCACTCTACTTCACTCAAACGCCTCGGCTCCTCTACAGCGGAGAGCACATGGACATTCCTCAGGGTGGTTAGGCCTAGAACTCTGAAACCGATACTGGTGAGTTAATTTACCTAAGAGTTTACAAAATACCTGTACCTAAATGTATTTCAACAAACCCCTTTTAATTGTAATATATATATATATATATATATATATATATATATATATATATATATATATATATTCAGCCCTCGTGGCTGAATTTGAGTCACTTGCCAATAATTCCTTTTTACTTTGTTTAATTTAAGACTCATTAAACCTACTTTTCTCTTATATTTATATATACAGGGTGGTCCGGTTTTCATTAGCCAGCGTATATCTTCTGAAATATGCAAGATATAGAAAAATTTCATAGGAAAAAGTTGTTTGAATATATTTTCTCTACAAATGTAAGGCATTAAGTATTTTTCATTGCCTACTATATTTGAGCAATAATATGTCACTTTGGTTTTTTAAATAGAACACCCTGTATATTTTTTTGAAAAAATACTCTACTTGAAATTGTCTTTACGGCAATATACCACAACCAATGAGTTCTTGTCAGAATACACCAAATAACTCAAATAATAGAATTCCAATAGGAAACTGTGATTATTGTTTATTTACTGTATAAATTAATAAATTGAAATTTTTTTATACATACATCTGAAAATAATAGCTAACAAGAAAACTAATTATCTTAGTAAATGTTCAAATTGTTCACCATTACATTCTAAACATTTATTAATTCGAATAATTAAATTTTTCTAGCATCTTGCAGCATGACAGGGGTAATTAGCAAGCAAGCTGCTCTTATTTTTGCGATTAACTCTTCAAGATTTTGAAAAGGGGTAGAAATAGAATTACACTCGATCTTTTAAAAACCCCCAAACAAAGAAATCAAGAACTGACAAATCAGGCAATCGGGGAGGCCACTAAGTCGGTCCCCTATTACAGATCCAGTTCTGACCAAACTCATTATTTAAATAATTTGTAACATTGATTCCATTATGTGGTGCAGCGCTCTTGTGTTGAAACCATAAGTTTCGCCTGATAACTCTGAAAATATCATCTAAGAAATCTTGAAACTAAGTTTGCAAAATATCTATTTTGGCTTAAACTATACTATTAAAGAAATATGGACCCGGTATGCAGTCACCTACTATACCTATCCACACATTCACTAAAAATCGTACTTCTGAACGGGTTTCAACAAATTGCAAAGGATTTCTATCATTCCAATAATGTGTATTTTTTCAGTTAAAAATACCATTTTTATAAAAGTGAGATTCATCAGTCCAAATTATACTGTCCAAAAATTCTCTTCCTATACATTCAATATCCATATACAGAAACCAACTCGGCTGTTGGCATAATTGGGATGTAATGTTTGAACCAAATGCATCTTAAATGCTTTCATTGAATGAAGCAAGTAAAAGACTGTAGAAACAATCCAGAAGCAGATATAGACACTAACCAAAACATCGTAATTATGAAGGCCGCTCTTAAATTTGAAAAAAAGGAACGGAAAAAGGCACTTTGACTTTGCGAAACAAAAACATAAAGATATCCAAGAAAAATTTGAAAGAAAGTTAAATTAGTTGCTCAAAGATATCGGGGAAATTTCTTATACTAAGGAAGTAGAAACGCAATGGAATAACAGTAAATCCAGCTTAGACATTGCGGTCAGAGATATTCTGGGGTATACACCAAAAAAAATAAAAAAATAAAAAACCATGAATAACAAAGGATATCTTGAATTTAATAGAAGCAAGACGAAAATACAAAAATAGATCAGATGAAACATGGAAACAGAAATGCAAAGCCATAAAATGGGAAATTATTCGCAAATGCAGGAAAGCTAAAGAACAATGATTGATGAAAAGTGCAAAGAGGTACCAACTAAAATGAAAATAGGAAAGACAGACAAAGCATGCAAACTAATTAGAATGAATTTTAGGGATATAAAACTGTATAGCAAAAGAATAAGGGGCGCGGGAGGAAACGCCATTATAGAAAATGTTGAGAAAGTGGTTAGATGGCAAGAATATATAAAAGGAAATTTATATGCAGGAGAGGAACTAACAGCATTATAACAAGAATTAGACATTAAAAAAGATGACTTGGGATATCCTATACTTGGAGATGAGTTTGAATTAGCATTAAAGGGTTTGAGAAATGGTAAGGCGCCGGGTGCAGATAAGGTGCAAGCAGAAACTCTAAAAGCCACTTGACAAGATGTAACAGAACGTTTCTTTCAACTTGTAAGCTATATGTATAAGACAGGCGAGATACCCAAAGATTCCAAATGTAACATCATAGTCACTATACCAAAAAAGAGAGGCGTAGATAAATGTAAAAAGTTTCGAATAATAAGTTTGACACACACGTGTCAAAAATATTAACTAGAATTGTACAAACACGAATTGAAACACGAGCTGAAGAAATACTATGAGAAGATCAATTTGGGTTTGGGCAAAACAGAGGAACACGGGAGGTTATTTTAGCTCTGAGGGTGATAATGGTGAAGACAATAGAAAAAGGGGAAAGCGTGTATATAGAGTTTGTAGATCTAGAAAAAGCATTCACAAATAAAAAGGGAAAAAATGTTCAAAATACTCAAAAAGATTGGAATGAGTTTTAGGGATAGACGGATAATACATAGCTTATACAAAGTGCAAACAGCGATAATAAAATTAGAGCAGGAACGTAGAGAAGTAAATATTAGGAAAGGGGTGAGACAGGGATGTGCCCTATCCCCCATTGATTTTTAACTTGTACATTTGGAATTATTATGCAGGGACAAAAGATTGATATGCTTAGATTTGCAGATGATATAGCAGTATTAGCATCTAGCAAGGAAGATTTAGAAGCTGCTCTTAATGAAATTGAAACAGTTCTAACAGAGATACGGTATGAAAATTAACAAAAATGAAACAAAAGCACTAGTAAACAAAGGAGCGGGAAAATAAATTAAAAACTAGAATACAAATAGGCAATGAGAACTCACAAGACGTAAAGGATTTCTGCTACCTAGGAAGCCAAATAACGCAAGATGGGAAGAGCGCAATAGATAAAAAACAAAGATTAGCACAGGGTCGTGCTGCATTTAACAAGAAAAAAAAATTACTGCGTTCTAAGACAACAAACATAGAAACAAGGAAAAAATTGCTTAAAACATAATAATTGTACTTAAACTGATAATTATTATAAGCAACTGCAGGTATTAGTTTTGCAATATTCTCAAGTAATTCTAATTGATCAAAAGCATTTACTGGAAAACTATTAATTCGGCAAATGTCTAAATGTTGGAGGATCTTGGGAACCACAGGCTGTTTAACCCGCTTCACATACTACTGAATCTCGGTAAAATAGGACATATAATTAGAAAACAACAGAAGGAGAACTGATCTGTATCTGGCTGTGAAAACTTTAGGGAACTGTATAGGTTAGCTCAGAATAGAAAAAGTGGAGGTACGCGTCCAACCAGTTTTAAGACGAAAAACCTTGTTCGAAAGAATATATTGGAAAACTATTACTTCGGCAAATGTTTGAGTGTTGGGGGACCTTGGTAGCTGCATGCTGCTTAACCTCATTCACATACCACTGAATATTGTGGAAATAGGGTATGTATTTGTAAAACAATAGAAGGGAACCAAACTGCATCTAAGAAAATGGAGCAGTGGCTATGTTCAAAGACAAAAAATAGGAAAAATAGAAGGCAGGATACTTTCTAAAGCATTTTTGGGGAATAGTGCTGGATATATTACAAGCAGATATAGGAAAAAAAGGAGGTAGCGGTAGGCCTAGATTAGATTAATGCATGCAGATAGTGACAGATGCAGACTATGGAAATTTCAAGGAAATGAGTAGGTTAACTCAGAATAGGAAGCAATTAGGGTATGCATCTAACCAGTTCCAGGACTGAAAACCTAATGATGATGATGAAGATAATTATATTATCAATACTTTACACCGAAGTTTATTTTAAACAAAGGTCTAATAGTTAATATCAGTGTAAAATATTCCACATTGCTAACAAAAGTAAGTGATTAAGAAATCGCTTTTTCATATGCATATAGTAGGTATTGTGTTTGATACCATTTAAACATATCGCTAATTTAAACAATATTTGTAAATTATTTTAAGCTATTAAAATCAGCATGGTGTTTCTTTATTTCTAATGACTGTTAGATAAAGTTTTCAATTTCTTAACGTCGTGGAACATGTGGCTAATGCTGCATTGATTTATTGATTTTAACTTGCGGAATAGTCATGATATTTATGGACTTTGCTTTTAAGTATAGGTTTGTTGCCAATTATACGTCAGGTTACTTAATCTTAATAATTTTTCTAATTATATGTGATTATAATTTCAAATCGCAACATAGCATGACTGTAATGTTGTGATGCTAAGATAAGTTATTACTATTATATGTATTCCTTAGGTCAAGGTTAAATAAAGAAGTTTATTATATAAAATAGCTCCTTTAAGAAAAACATTACTGAGGTGAAATGTCACAAAATTGCTTTTTTAGTCGAAACGCTTGGTCATTATTGGATTGCATGTTATATACAAATCTCCTAGTATTTTGCACACCGGGGGGAATTGGGGCGATTGCCCTTCAAAACTACTCGATAATATTATCATAAACGCTTTAAAACACTTAAAACTATAATCCCTGTAAATATTTTAGGAAACTGAACAAAATTGATTATAATGCTTATTAAAAAGAAAAAATCTGGCAACTCAAACCGCAATATTTGGAATGGGGAGAAATTGGAAATGAACATGTCTTTGCTTCTGTAACCATTGCGACACCATCCTATACGACTCGAAAATGCTAATTCTTTGTTAGCAAATTTTGCACTTTGAAAACATTTTTAACACTATATCCAAGCATCTGCAAATGCAAATCTAAGCATATCAATCGTTTGTCCAGATTTGTAAGCATTTAGCAAGGAAAAGTTAGAAGAAGTTTTTAATAAAATGGAAGCGATACCAACGGATAGATACGGTATAAAAACTAACAAAAATAAAACTAAAGTACTAGTATGTAAAGCAGAGGAAAATAAGTAAAAAACCTGGATACCAAAAGAAACTGAGAATTTACAAGAGGTTAAGAATTGCTGCTACCTAGGAAGCCAAGTAATGCAAAATGAGAAAAGTGCAAAAGATATAAAAAAAATTAGTACAAGGTCATGCTGCGTTTAACACGAAAAGCAACTACTATGTTTGCAAACAACAAACATACAAACAAGGAAGAGATTGCTGGAAGCACATGCGTGAATCAGAGCCCTGTACGACTGAGAAACGTGAACAGTAGAAGAAGTGGACAGAAAAAAGACTTTTGAAATGTGGTACTATAGACATATGATAAAGATATTCTGAAAATATGAAGTTAAGAACAAAGAGGGCTACAGACATACGAAGAAATATGTGGAAAACATTCAAAAAATAAGAGACATTGGATAATAGCACACTTTCTAATGTATGAGGGAATAGTGTGGGTTGTATTAGAAGCACAGAAAGGGAAAAAGAGACGTAGACGTAAAATAGACTATTACACACAGATAGTGAAAGATGTAGGCTGTGAGAATTTCAGAAAAATGTGTAGGTTAGTTCAGAATAGGAAACAATGAAGGTACACGTCAAACCAGTTCCAGAACTAAAAACCTAATGATGATGAGCCTTAGCATGGAACAATTGAAACTTCGTGCTATTCATTTGATATCTGTATCTAATCAATCTACTGAACTTATTATACTGTGGCAACAAAAATGGAATAAAGCATAAAGATTATTGCAAACCTATCTATCATAGTATAAATGACTATGTTTAAACGGGTACTAACAACCGTAGTTCTATTTCGGACTTAGTAAATCCAGTCCTTAAGTACTGTGTAAACGGCACTAACTACCGTAATTATTACGTCCGGATTACTAACTTTACTCTTAGCATTAGACATAACTCATGATTTAAAACCAATTAGCAACAAATAACATGGATGCCAATACCACTAGTCTTAGCAAAACTACCCCAAATGACTGATGTAAAATACTTTATTACACTTTTTGTAACTGTTTTTATGTATAACTGTTTACAATTTAAATTGTCACAAACACAAACGTGAAGTTTTTGGGATGTTGAGGAAACACGCTTTTCTTTTTACAAAAATAAAATTTTCTTGTTCTTACTAGTCGACAAAAACCGAACAGGAAACAATAACTGTGAAAATAGTTACATTTTGTGATGTCCCTTTGAAAGGTTTATAATAATATTTCATTTTAGTAGTTTCTGTTTTTATGTAAATCCTACCAATAGGGTCAAGCCATTTCTTTTAAGAAATATAATTTTAGGTTACTTGCATTTTTATTTAAGATAGACTTAGTTTTGTATCTTATATTGTTCATACTCAAAGGTTGTCCAATACATTATGGCGGTATTTAAAGGTTAGAGATGATATCATCATCGTAATTCCGTTCTAAATTATTACAGTTATATTATTCATTTGTTTGATAATAATGTATTACGCTGGCGCGCCGATGATCTTATCGTCTGAATATGAAGACACCACAAGCAGATTTGTACTGACTCAAATAGATAGAAAATTTCTTTTTTCTGGTTTAGTCAATCTATCCATAAGTTAATTGTACATATTTGTTAGATAGAGAAAATGACACGAAGTACTTTCAGATTGTAGTCTTAAGTTATCGGTCCGAAAGTTGCGGAATATGTCTCAAATTATTTTATGAAGGAAGGATCCATTTTTAGAGCACTTCGTACCTACCATCCAAACAATCAACATGCAACTTGAGTAGGTTGGCTATCTTTGAGAATCTGGTTATTGAACAGACTGAAAGTAGTAAACCATGTTCAGATAATACCCCACCAAGTCGGTTGTTTTTAATTTTAGGTGCACATTGGTGCCCAAATTGACAACCTTATGTTGGACATAAGCGTGTTAAGAGTTTCAAAGTCAACCTAAGTAGCTGCATTTAATGCTACCCGCTTTAGCTACAGTCAACAATTACTCAGAAGGTATTTGTGAAAACCATTCAAAACTGTACTCGTGAAAATTTGTAAATAACTGAACATTTTTCATTCTGAACTAATAAAACGTACCTACAATACGTCCGTGTGATTAGGTTCAGAACTTTGTTAAGTAAATTTGTGATATAATTGGTTTTTAACACGCATGTATAATACTGTTTAAAACATAATCGTGTATAATAGTGTATTGACATGTTTACATTGGTTTTTTCTCAATTAATGTATAGTTACAGTTTTGTTGTAATAAATTATTTTGCAATGACCTAAAAGCGTGATTGAAACTTCATATCATGTAACATTTGATTTTAGAAATAGCTAGCAGATTTAAATAGATTTATGTGTTCTTATGGTTAAGGTTAGTTTTATGTTTAAGTGTGTACTTAATGATTTCTCAGGTAAATTTTTAAGCCAGAATCAGTTTCCTGATATAAGGTTTTGACACCCTCTTGGTTTTTCTTCAAGGACTTCTCCCTGGAAAGCCTGAGAAACTAGGTGGCGTACAAAATACTTCTCGATTAAGACATATTTCATGCCCGATAGTATTCTGGAACCCTCTTCCAACACTTCAACCACCCGTCCCACTGAATAGTCATCAACCCTTTTTGTTAGTACAGTCAAAGTTTTAGGTATTTTACCAAACAGGATTTTTAGCGGAGTACTTCACTGATTTTTCTGTCGATTACCGGATCGATTTTCTACGGCCAAAACTGTACATAACAATTTGTTTAGGGGGTTTTAAATTTTTGCTGGCAGTTGACTACGAGTAAACTTCAGCCAGTTACTATTTTGACTTTATGGAGACGGGGTTTAGTATCGCTACGTGTAAACGAAGCAATAGTTATTACTACAACAGTTATAGATACGGTATTTACGACCGTGTACGTATTCAATGTTTCGCCAGTTAAGTCGAACGATATCGTACTGTCAAAGTTATTCATGTATTGTTTGCGTAGTGTAAGAAATGTTACACCACTCATATATTTTTATTTTAAATATATATATATATATATATATATATATATATATATATATATATTGCTGTGAATGTTTGGGTACAGCCGCCCTGACCAATATTAATTGAAACGACAAAAATGATATGATATAGATTCTTACCTGAATATGCCCATTTTATCTTTCCAGCTCAGCCATAAATATGCTGTAGATTTTTCGAAAATGTGATACACTCCCGCGTTTCACGTTATTACGCAATTGTATATTATGACATGATTACGCGGCAAATTGTATCAAATACCAAACACGTTTAAAATGATACAATTCTTAATTTATAATATAAATAAAGCAATGTACTCACTTAAAACGCGCCTTGTAGTTAAATCTCAGGGCTTCTCGTTGTTTTAAAGTGGGTCGGCTACGCCATTGTTGATTCCAGCTTTATTCGTCCATCCTCTTTCGGTTGTAGGGGTGACGACAAGGATAACCAGGTAGAGGTACGATAAGGCAAGATAGGAGGAACCTACATCCTAAAAAAAAAGAGAAAAGGCAGACACCACGACACAGGTAGATGTTACCAGCTTTGAAATCTCGTGGCTAATAATGTCGCGTCACTCCGCGCACTTGCGCTATTCACTCCGCGCCTGCGCATTCTTTTGCGCCAACGCAACTGTCCGGGATGGCGGAAATTAACAAGTTTATTTTAAAATATTGGCGAGAATTTACTCACATATTTAACAATGTACATTTCCAAATTTGGAATGTAACAAATGAAATAAAGTAAAGAAATCTCAACATTACAGTTATAATTACATAAAAATTTTATAAACAATCCTCGATACATTCAAAAACAGATTTGTTCTACACATTATCTAAGAAATTTACTTACACACACAGATACAAAGAAATCTTATAAATGCAATTTACAACTTAAGTTTAGAAAGAAACAACATTTCATCAATACTTACACAATTTTCACCTGATCCTTGTTAATAATTAGAAACCCCAACTTTTCATATGTAAGTCACAAAATTTCCTTTAAGATCAATATGGATAATATAAATACTCTCCTACTATTCCATCTCAGTTTGATTGATCAGTAACCTTGAGAAGACCTTTTGTAAGAGTCAAACCACATCAAGATTTAACCTCAAATTTAAAAAATTATCCACTTACAAGTAATTGTGTATACGCAAAAATCTTATACTAACATAATCTATTTAATAATAGCACACATTGTCTCTCTAAGGGTTTAAAACAAAGTTGTACTTGCGTTTTGGATTGTCAAATTTTTGCTGGTATTCATGTCTTTATTACAACATGTTGTTGATTATAATTGCCATATAAAGATTGTTTTCATTTAGAAATAACTGCTTCAAAAAATTCCTGATTTCATTTTTTAATTTTCATTTTAATTAATATTTATATATCGAAGTCCACTTTATAAGTTTTTGAAAGTACTTTTATTTTAATAGATTAAAATATCAAGGTGACCATGCACAAACTTCAATTATAGTTTATATTGGAGCAATAAATACGTCGCCGGTGCACTCCATAAAATAATGATTCAGAAACTATATATGAATGACATCTTCCTTATTATTCTCCTGTTTTATATAATAAAAATATCAATACGTCATCATTCTCGAAGGTTTCGATTACATTCTAGGAGGACTGACCCATCTCATGATGTAATAAGTAACTGTAATTTCGTGTGTTGTTACTTTTAATTGCCTGTCAGTTTAAGATTTACCGCAGTCATAAAATTATAACTATCTCTTAATAACGCTTGGCCTTTATCTGTCCCTATTAAAATTTATGAGCTTCTTTTATAATTTGTGGTCATTAAAAACGTGTTATCTTATCTAATTGATAGTTTTATCGGTGTTATCGCGTTCCACGACCCTACTTAATTGATGTGTATTCATTCACCAAGGATAATTTGCTGTACTTTACAAATTGATTTTCGAAGAGTCTAGATATATTTAAGTTTCTTTTAGAAAATGCAAATAAATGCGTTTTGGGATTAAATAACCTTTATTAAATGATATTTTTAAAGAGGATGAATGCATTATTAAATTAGCATTTACATTTTAGAAAAGTACGGGTTTTCAATCAAGGGAAGTTTTTCTATTTTCACTGACTAGAACTGGTTTTAAATAATATTTTTAAAGAGGATAAATATTTACATATTAGTTACAATTTAAGTTTGACTTATGTACTAGCAAATACTATAATAAGCTCATCTTACTAGAAATACTTTACAGGGTGGAAATTAAATATTTGAAAATTTAATTTTCTTGCCCATGGGGCGGTTTTTCTCACAGAATGTAGTGCTCAATTACCTCTTGATATGTGATAAAGAGGTCACAAGAGGTTATTGAGCACCACATTCTGTAAATAAAAAAACCAAAACTCAAGAAAACCCTCAATTTTCTAATATTTAATTTTCTTCGCCCTGTATAATATTCTAATAGTAGAATAGGATCAGTATAATTTATTTTTGTACACACGTGAAAACCCTTGAAAAACCACTAATACTAATTTAAACACGTTTTAAATAAGTACGTGCCAATTGAATTAAAATTTAAAAACGCGTTACACTTAATCCATTTAAAAGGAAGTTCTAAATGCATAATTATGCAGTTTGAAAAACTCGTAAAACGAGTTCTAACTACGTAAATATTTGTTCTCTGAAAGACTTAAAACACCATTTTAAAAATACTAAATAAAACGCTGTATCAAAAGTACTTTTTACTGGAAACATTATTTAAAATCCGCTCGAAAGCGTTTCTTCTATTAAACGCATTCAACGTGCAACATGAAGTTAAACGAAGCTACTCAAATTTTTCCAGATTGTTCCATTATTCATTCATTCGGCAGGGAGAATACGTCCTCTTAAAGAAGTACTAAAATAAAACGCGTTGCGTTAACTTAAATGTTAGAATTTCTACTGAAAACATTTTTGAAAGTGCTCGCAGATTTCTTTTTATTAAAGGTATTTGATGCGAAACGTGAATTTAAACAAACTACTCAAGTTTTCTAGATCCTTCCAGGTCAGTCTAGTAGCATAAAACTCAGATTGTAAATGAACCCATAAATCGTAAATGACGGCAAATTATCTTTACAATATGTATGAACGGACCAATTGGTAGAACGCGATAAAACAAGTTAAGGCTATAAATGAGAGAAGATAAAATGTTATTATAACAAAAGCGTTAACGAATGAGTATTTTACATGCATTAAGTTTGCATATGGTTTTTATGTATAGATATTTTTGTTTAAATGGAAGCATATCAATAGTTTGTCCCTGTGAAATAATTCCACGTTTTTCGGTATTTGACAGTGTTCATTGCCTTTTGGATATACAAGGTAAAATTAACAGGCATAGCGCACATCCCTGCCTCATCCCTTTCCTTATATTTACTTCTCTACGTTCCTGCGGTAATTTTATTACAGCTGTTTGCTCTTTGTATAAGCTGTGTACCATTCGTCTGTTCCTGTAACATTCCAATCTTTTTAAGTATTTGGAACATATTTCCCCATTTTACATTGTCGAACACTTTTTCCAGATCTACAAATCCTGTAGACATGTTTTCCTCTTATTGTTTTCTCCATTATCACGCTTAAAGTTAAAATGACCTACCGTGTTCCCCTGTTTTGCCTAAACCCCAATTGATCTTCTCCTAGTTTTTCTTCAGACCGTTTTTCCATCCGTCTTGGTACAATTGTAGTTAATATTTTTGACTCGTGTACTGTCAAACTTATTGTTCAAAAATTTTCCCATCTATCTCGTCCCTTTTTTTTGTATAGTGACTAGTGTTATGTTTGAAATCTTTTGGTATCTTGCCTGTCTCATACATATAGCTTACAAGTTGGAATAGATGTTTTGTTACTGCTTGTCCAGTGACTTTTAGCATTCCTGATTGCACCTTATCTATAACCGGTGCTTTATTATTTATTAGACTCTTAATGCAAGTTCAGTTTTTTCTCTAAGTATAGGTAATGTTTGTTTTTGTATTTTCGTCCTTTTTCTATTAAATTCAGAATATCCTTTGTCACCAATGGTTTCTTATTTTCTTTTTGTGTATGTCCTAGAATATATTTGTCCGTAATGTCTAAGCTAAATTTAATATTTATTCTATTCTGTTTGTACTTCCTTAGTATCAGAAAGTTTCTCAATGCCTTTCAACAATTTGTTTGACTTTTTCTCAAATCTTTGATGGATTTCTTTACTTGTAGTTTCTTAAAGTCAAAGTGCGGATTTCAAAATTATATGTTGCAGTTAGTGTCTATATTTGCTTTTGGGAAGGTTCTACAGTCTTTTACTTGATTCCTATACTGTTGTCTAGCAAGAATGTAATCTATTTGATATTTCCTGGCATCTTCCACGTGTATCGTCTTCTAGCATGATGTTGAAAATGTATTTGATAGGGTTAATTTGTGTTTGTCACAAAATTCTACCAGCCTATTTCCCCTGTTGTTTCTCATGCCTAAAACATGAACCTTCCTTAACCAAGCCTACCACTGCATTAAAATTCCCGTAATTATTAAATTTTTATGCTCTCTTACGAATCTCAATATGTCTTCAATATCTTTGAATATCACTTTTACCTCTTTATCACTGTAGCTAGAGATAGGCATGTAAACTTATATTATTATCATTTTTATGGATTTAAGTTCTAATCTAGCCACGAATACTCTTTCGTTCATTTGTAAGTAGTTTTCTACACAATGTCCTACCATTTTCTGCAAAACTGCTCTTTACACCCGCATTTCTTTCTTTCGATCCTGTATGAATTATAAAGTTTCAGCTCCAAAAATCCCTCGTCCCTGGCCACCAAATTTTGCTAATCCCTAATAAGTCTAATGGTAATTTATCCATTTCAATTTTCAAATTCTCTAGCTTACTTGCTTTCTTCATGCTTCTAACATTACGCCCAGGATTGCAAAATGTTCCCAGTTGTTCTTTTAAACTTGCCAAACACCCTCCAAAGTAGTCCCATCCCGGAGATGCAAATGAGGGGGACTATTTTAACTCAGGAATCTTTTACCCTAGAGAATGCCATCATTTTAAAAAATGTCTTTGTTGCGTTGTGCAGGTGGGAGGTAATGTAATACCATAGGATCTCTGCCACTACCAAAACAGCTACAACCCTCTTTTGAGGACCTGTCTTTGCCTAGTTCATCACTAACGATCCCACTACTTTGGTTAAACCTATAGTGCGGCTTTTTAGCTCATTGAAACACGCAAGTCATTCTACTCGTTCTAGTATTCTAGAACTTCATCAAGGTGCATGTTACCTCTTAGACCTTGAAAAATTTAATGACAAAATCTTTTGGGTATAGGTATATAATGGTCAGATATTCAAATACTGATAGATATGATAGTCTGGTTTATTCTATCCTTGAGGTGCGTACATTCTAAACCGTTCTCAATAGAAGTGCAATCCTATAGAATAGATCAGAATGTTCTGGAAACAGTTGCTAATATAAATAGCCCAAATTAAAGAACTGCAGTTTTTCAAAAGTTGTTTACACAAATATTAGATTTTGTGTAGAAATAAATTATAGCCATCAGTAATTATGCAAACTAATGTAAATTCGAATATACGTTTATCGTAATAAATTTACATCAATTATTACTGTTATCGGACATTGTAAATAATTTACTTATAATACTATATTTTGAAAAAATGTAAACCAAAGAATTTAAATGTTTAGCACTTCTAAAAGTACCGTACTTTAATAATACCATTGAATATATTGCTAAGTTTGAAAATTGTTATTGATTTTTAAATGAGACGTGGCAATTTTTATTATAAGTAGGAAACAATAGAAGTCATTAATATATTTATGTATTTGTTTAATAACTGTAATGTATTGTACTATCATTCATTAATAATTTTTAAATCATGATTAATAATAGAAATTACTTAAATGAGCAATAAAAAGTCCAATTAAATGTTTTATAGATTACATACAATTTTAATAACAATATTGTACAATTAACTTGTAATAAAGTATTTTATCGATAATTTCCATTCTGTGAAGTTTGTTTTTAAAGTCAGAATAAAGTGCAAATTTAGGTTGTGCAATGTAATAAATAGTTTAATATTATATGCAATTTAATTAGCTTCCATCAATTTTATATAAAAAGAATACATAGTTCCGTCTAAAAGTATTTCAAGCTTAAATAATTTGCAAAAAAGTTTGGTGGTCTTCCAATACCTTTTATATGAGTTTAATGAAGCAAAGCGTTTCTTGTGATATGGCAACCTTTTTTTGCTTGGTAGTTTGGCAAAATGTTTCAAAGCAGAGTTTTGCCTGAAGATGCCAAAAGGATTTTAATGAGAGATATTTAGTCTCATAGTCAAATAAAGATGAAAACAATAGCCAACAGATTTAGAAAAATTCCAAGAGAAATTATGGGTTAAAAAATCACGGAGGCATGAGCATGGGCAAAACAGAAATTAACTCTGTGGTTTACAAAAAATGAACAAACACCACTTAACCAGAAATGAGAGCAAAGAAAGTAGGGGTTAGAGTCGCTTTCGATGTGACAATAAGTTTTTATTAAAGTCTTTGCTAGCAAACAAAAAAAATAAGTAGGAATACCATAATGATTCCCTTATTTCTATCAGTATGCATTCAATTAAAACCTTAGCACAGTTCAAAAATGGCAATAACCTGCAAATAAATTTTGTTCCAAAAATATATTGTTACAAATTGAGGTATGAACCTTGAAACCCTAGAACGATACAAACAATAAAAAATATAAAGGCTAGACAAACATGTACAGGCTTGCTTTTCTTTAATACAAAAGTATCACTAAATTATACATATTACTTACCTGTATACTAGACCCAGCAGGAATGCCCAAGAACCTAGGCAATATGTTGATTCCTAAATTCATCTGTAATAGATGATTTAAAAGATAAATAAAAAATGTGGAGTTACCATTTTACTAAGTTAATACATGTACATAAATTATATTTGAAAACAGATATTTAGAATAATTAAAAGAAAGTTAAATGAAGAATTTAATGAGGAACTTGAATAGTTTAAAACTACTTCAAAAATAAACGTATTTTAAGAATAGGTGCACACCTTAGTTACAAATTTTCCAGGTAAAAAAACTCGTTTCCTGGTCAATGTAGTACCTTCGGGTGGAGCATTGGAAAATCACTTGTAAAGTATTATGTACAGGAGGCGACTCCGTGGCGTAGTAGTATGTGTGTGACTACTACGCCCAATGTCCCAGGTTCGAATTCTGACACGATTCGCTTGAAAAATGTTAGGCGAGCATTTTCACAAAAAATACACCCTCGTTCGGATGAGAGGTAAAATGGAGGTCCCGTGTGTGAGTGTTGTCACGCACGTTAAAGATCCCTACCTTGCTTGTAACAGCAAGGGTTCGGCAAAATTCCAAATTTTCCAGGTAAAAAAACTCGCTTCCTGGCCAATGTAGTACCTTTGGGTGGAGCATTGGAAAAAAAATCACATGTAAGTATTATGTACAGGTGGTTCCGTGGCGTAGTGGTGTGTGTGTGTGACTACTAAGCCCAAGGTTTCGGGTTCGAATCCCGACACGGTCCTCTTGAAAAATGTTAGGCGGGCATTTTTCACAAAAATACGCCCTCGTTCGAATGAGAGGTAAAATGAAGTTCCCGTGTGTGTGTGTTGTTACGCACGTTAAAGATCCCTACCTTGCTTGGAACAGCAAGGATTCGGCAAAATTTCAAATTTTCCAGGTAAAAAAACTCGCTTCCTGGTCAATGTAGTACCTTTGGGTAGAGCATTGGAAAATCACATGTAAATATTATGTGGCTCGGTAGCGTGGTTGGTATGCATGTGACTACTACGCCCAAGGTCCCGGGTGCAAATCCCGACACGGTCTGCTTGAAAAATGTTAGGCGAGCATGTTTCACAAAAATACACCCTCGTCCGGATGAGAGGAAAAATGGAGGTCTCGTGTGTGAGTGTTGTCACTCACGTTAAAAATCTCTATCTTGCTTGGAACAGTAAGGGTTCGGCAAAATTCCAAATGCTCCAGGTAAAAAACTCGTTTCCTAGCCAATGTAGTACCTTCGGGTGGAGTATTAGAAAATCACATGTAAGGCCAGTGTAGTACCTTCGGGTGAAGCATTGAGAAATCACATGTAACTATTATGTACACTATCCCGACACGGTTCGCTTGATAAACGTTAGGCGAGCATTTTCACAAAAATATACCCTCGTTCGGATGTGTGTGTGCGTGTGTGCGTGCGTGTGTGCGTGTGAGCGTGCGTGCGTGTGTGGGTGCGTGTGCGTGCGTGTGTGGGTGCGTGCGTGTGTGTGTGTGCGTGCGCGTGAGTGCGTGTGCGCGCGTGTGTGTGGGCGTGCGCATGCGTGCGTGCGGGTGCGTGCGTGCGTACGAGGGTGCGTGCGATGGTGCGTACGGGGGTGAGTGTGAGGGTGCGTGCGCGCGCGCGCGCGAGTGTGTGTGTGTATGAGCGCGCGCGCACTTTTAAGCTCCCTACCTTGGTTGGAAAGCAAGGATTTAAAATTTCCAGGTGAAAAACTCACTTCCTGGCCAATGTAGTAATTTCGAGTGGAGCATTGGAAAATCAAATGTGCGAGTTAAATTTTTATTTAAAACCGAAATAAAATAATTACTCAGAAATTATTCTTTCGTTAGAATTGGTTATGATGTTACAAATGTCAGGTTAAATATTATTTTGGTTGAACTTAAAATCGATATTCATGTTTTGATTCCCAGCTTCCTAGGACTGCAGAACACCTGTTAGTTGTTTGTATATGTATGTCCCTCCTTCAACATTTAGTTCAAAACAAATCTTTTTTGTTATTAAAATTATAGTGTTAGTCCTTTTAAATATTCTATTTTGCTACCACTCTTTAACCCAATACTTTGTAGACTTTCTTTCCTTAATATTGTTTCCATAATAATTAGAATATAATTATAACGTTTATTGTTTTGGAAAAATTCTATTCAATTGCCTTTATGATTCCACAGTTCAGAAACCTCTAATGTAAATATATAATACATACACAAACTTAAAAACGTTCTCGATATATATATATATATATATATATATATATATATATACTGGGTGCTTCAAAAAAATGTATACACACTTTAAACTATTGTAGTTTTCCCGCACTACAAGGCTAATGTTATATTTCTTCGCCAGGTGCCAGCATAATCGTCCCTCTATGTTATATTATCAGTTGGAATTTGTAATATCAACATGGCGGACGTACGTTTGAGTTTTGAGAAGGAGTATGATACAGAACCACCTTCAAGATTAACAATTACACGCATACGAGACAAATTCGAAGTTCATGGAACAGTGTGTGATGTGCATAAAGGTCATTCAGGTCGGCCTCGAACAGCTACAAGTGATGAGTCATCAACGACAGTCTTGGAACTGTTTCAACGCTCTCCTAACAAATCTTCAAGGCAAGGGGCACGTGAAAGTGATGTAAGTGCTAGCAGCATGCTACGCATTCTGAAGAGAGGCAAGTATCGTGTTTACATTCCAAGGCTGGTGCAACAGCTAAATGACGACGATCCAGATCGAAGGTTGCAATTTTGTGAATGGATTCAGGAGATGGTGATACGTGAACTGGGATTTATGGGTAGCATCATTTGGTCGGATGAAGCCCAATTCAATGAGGTGTACAAACGTAAACCACGTAACCTAGACATTCTTTGGAATGAGATTCAAGCAGTGTGTAGAGAAATCTCATTGGACGTTTTGATACGATGTACAGAATCTGTGGTGACTCGTACTCAGAATTGTATTGATGCTGCAGGTCACCAATTTGAACAGTATTAACATTTGTTATTTATGTTTCATTTACATTGGACTTTCAGCTTTCTATTTTCCTGAAATTTAACTTTGTAAAACGGTAAATAAATTTTCTATGGAAGTTCAAAGTGTGTATACATTTTTTTGAAGCACCCAGTATATTATTATGTACCCCACCCCTCTACTTTTTGTGTGTTTCACCTATATTATACCCTTTATTTTATACTTTTGTAAAATGTACACACCTAATGCACGCCCCTTGTACTTGCACCGTTTGGTTGGTTCTTTTATAAACTATTTAATGTAATGCCTCGACTATTTAAAACTCTTGATCTCAGGTTATTCAACTGCTTATAGTGGGTTTCCGTTATAAGTAGTTGTGTTAAGTCCAACCAACGTGCACCCTTTTGTTTTACTACTAAAATTGCTACTCTACTTTAGTATATGCCAAAATTTCTAATTATATCAAAGTTACTATGTGCCAAATTAAATTACAACCAAATTTTATATGACTAAATTTTGACGTATTAAAGAATATGATTGTAAAAAACTCACCTGGTCTATACTCCGTCGATGCCTTGCTGAATCCTGGCACAAAATCCTAATTACCGTATACGTCTTCACAATGCTGTTCTGGAATTTCCGTGCTGCTTCCAGGTGTCCTCGACTATTTACTGTTCCCCAATATCTGAAATGATTAACCCAAATTTAGAATTTAGAAAATACCGTGTTACAACTTCCCTTGTACTAATCTCCAACTCGTATCCTTGTTTCCGCTCAATGCTCCTGCTGTCTTTAACCCGCTCCAATATCCAACTTTTAATCTATATAACCACTCTCGATGACCTTCTAACTTTTAACCACACTCCAATATCCAACTTCTAATCTGTATAACCACTCTCGATGACCTTCTAACTTTGATCCACACTCCAATATCCAACTTCTAATCTGTACAACCACTCTCGATGACCTTCTACCTTTAAGACCACTCTCCAAATCCAATTTCTAATCGTCGCACAATCACTACTCTTCCCTTTATATTTCCGATGCTTGTATCTTTTACCACTTTTCAATTAAACTCATTTTAAACAATTACTTTTATTTTCTTTTTTAAAATATCTGAATACAAATTAGCACAACTCTGAAAACACGTCTTTTACAAAATTGGTTCGAAAATAATCTGCTTTGTTTACTCTCTAAGGCGACCATGTTAATTCTCTACTAGCCTACTACATCTTAAAGTTCATAGCAAATACCTAAGTTCGTGTCGCACATACCATAGTCCATGTCTTTAATACAATTTCATAATCACATTAAATTCTAATATATGTCCTAAATCTTTACATTCCACCAATCACATTTTACGTTGTTATAACTAATAATTTTGAGTTTACAAATATTGTCCAAAAGTTGATTTTATAGAAAATGAAACCAAAATAAATTATACTTGACCCTGGATGCATGTTGATAGTGAACATTCATAGACGCATCCAGCTTTTGGACGGCAAATGTACTTTCAAAGGCTTTTTAAAAATTCAACTCGGTATAAACCCTTGAGCATTTCACATCTTACTACGCCACTTAGTCATTTTAAAATTTCCTTTTGGCACTGAATTTCAACTACTATATTTGAATGGTATTTTAGTATACATAAAATACGGCAAACATACATTTTTAGGTTTATGTGATCAAATAAGTGGATTATTTTGTTTGGCATATACTATCTTGTACTAAACAACCCTTATAACTCTTAGTAGCTCCCTTATACATTTTATTGGCCCCACTGATTTTGAATGAAATTGGAAATTGCGTCGGCTTTACTCTTTCCTGGTGTGCATAATTTCTAGTTTTATTTAAAATCAAACACCCTCTCACCTTTCTACACAAACCCCTTTTCGGATTCCTATATATTTTAATTGTTCAACCCCTATTTTTAATTCTCAATATGTCTGTCTAACTATGCTACATACTAACCTAACTTATAAACTAAAACAAAACTAAACTTTCCGTTGCATGAACTATATAACAACTATTCTACTAAACCCTCTTCCTGTACAACCTTATATGGGTATAGATTTTCCAAATGAAAACGCCCACGATATTCCCCTGTCATAGTAACTAATTCAAATGTATTTCCTTTCGCAAAAATACGCGTAATCTTGTACGGCCCTTCATAAGGAAACAACAGCTTCGCGCAAATGTTCCTGTCGCGGTTCGAAACTCTTAACCTTTTCACAACCACCATATCTCCTATTTCAAAAGTTGTCCTTTTTTTGATCCTGCTACACCTTCGCTCGATATCCCTACGCTGCATCCTTTCGATCCTACGTCTAACACTGCCCAACAACTCTGTAATGTCTTGTACCTCGACTTCTTCCCTCCATGGCCTAGCTGGTATAATCCTCCGAATCAATGTTATCGGACACGTTTTTGTCACTGAACTCGGTACACAATTCATGAAGTTTTCAATCTGCGGCAGATATCTAACCCATCTATTATGGTGCTCTTGCGTTGCTAACCGTAGATATTTGATTACCTCCCGTATATATCGTTCGCATGGATTTGCTTTCGGATGCCGTATACTGCTAAATGACACCTTAATGTGCGCTCGATTTAACCCGTTCCTAAATCTTTGGTTGTTAAAATAAGTTGCGTTGTCTACCAAAATCCTTTCCATTCTCCCTACCTGGCTTCCAAATTCTTTGATCGATTGTAAAGCATGCACCGTGTTGCTTCGCCTCGCCGGAAATAATTTAACAAATTTTGAAAAGACGTCCACCATTACTAATATGTGCCGATACCCCTGTTCACTCGTAATCAGGTTGCTTAAATAATCAACAGCTACCAATTCCAATGGTCCGCTCACGCTCACACTCATCGGTACGTTCTGCAACACCACGTTCTTGTCCTTCCCTAAGATACAAATTTTGCAACGATTGATCCTTTCTTTGACCACCGTGATATCGTTCCGTGCATAGAATGCCTCCCTGAATACCAAAAATGTTTTTCTTATACCTATATGTCCAAAATTTAAATGAATTTCATCTATGATTTCCACAGCCGCGTCTCTGGATACCACTACTAGCTCTGCCTCACCTATCCTTTTGACTACGAACTGCCCTACGATGGTAAATCCACGGTACTCCTCCACATTTTCGCTTGTTAATCTCTCGCGGATCGAGCTCACCTCACTGTGCCTTTGCGTTTCCATTAGCTTGGCATTAGTCCACCGACCAACATCCCTGAACTCCTGCAAAGCAACTAAACAATCGCTCACGTCCTTTGGTTGAGCAATCTTTTTTAACTCGTCCAACCTTTTATTACAAATTTTCATCCCATTCTCACTGATTTCAAACCCTAAATATGTAACTTTGTTCTTGAACAACTCGCATTTCTCCACGTTCAACTTCAAACCCCCTTCGTCCAGCCTCTGGATCACCTTTTCTATATGCTCCAAGTGTTCTTGCTCAGTCCTTGAAAATATCAACAAATCATCCACATAGTGCGAACAGAAACATTCATACTCGTTAAACAGCTTCTGCATGGCCCTTACCAGTGCTGCGGAAGAACTACTTAACCCAAACGGAACCACAGAAAACATGTAAATCTCCCCTTCAATGCTAAACCCTGTAAACTTCTTACTGTCTTCATGCAACGGAATTAACCAAAATGAATTTTTTAAATCTAGTTTACTGAAAAACTTCATCTCGTACACTTTGTACGACAAATTATCCAACCCCTACGGTTGTTCATACTGCGGTTTCGTAATCGAATTCAACTTTCTCGCATCCAAACAAATCCTTATATCCCTTTTATTGGGTTTAGGAACAATAACTACCGGGTTCACATATTGAGTTTTCGCTGGTTCTATTATTCCATCTCGTAACATCTTGTTAATCTCGGCTTTAACCCTATTTCTAATAGCAAACGGAATTGGATACACCTTTGTATTAAACCCGTTGTCTTCCGTGACCTCTAACTTATGCATGTATCGCCTCGCCAATCTTGGCTCTTCATTAAATAACCCCACATATTTATCAAATAATTCTTATAGCTTCGCCTTTATCTCAATACTCACTCTTCCAATCTGTTCATCCTTAATTAATCTCACAAACATATTACATAACCGTACTTTAACCTGTCTATCATCACTTGTCCTATTCATTCCTAATCCTGACTTATCTATATTATCTCCATTCCTATATTCCTCACTAACCGTAGACACCATCCATAACTTATCTTTATCAAAAATTCGAATCGACCTATCCTTACCATCTATATTCACTCCAAAATCCTCTATAAAATCCATTCCTAATATGAAATCTATATGCAACCCCTTTGTAATTAAAAATTCTGCCTCTCCTGCATTTTTTCCCCTACAAAAATTGGTACACGGATGATCCTATAAATCGTAGTTAACTTTTTATTCATAGCCGACCATAAATTAACCCCATCAATCGCTTCTATTCTTTCTTTTAAAAAATCCGCATGTTTTATCACTACCCTCTCATCTACCAGCGACAACTGTGAACCACTATCAACTAAAGCAACATATAAACACTCATTTAAACTAATATTAATGAACAAAAGGTTTTTTGTTTTTTTTTCAAATTATAATTATTTACTAACAAGTCTTTTAAACTATAAACAACGTCGACCTTTAACCCTACACATTCGTTCGTCCAAAATTTGGCGTTTTTTTTTTTTTCGGAGGGTGCCTCGTGTATCTGCACCACTTCAATTTGATCGGTGTCCTGAGTCTTTGCGCTGGTCGTTATATGGTGGACATTCGCGTCCCTGTCCGTCCGGCTATATCCGTGCTAGGTTCCTCCTCCCGTCGTCCGGCCGTCATCCGCGTTGTCGTCGTGCGGGTTCCTGTTTTGTCTATGTAAGTCGTTCTCCCGGTGTTCCCTATTGTAGTATGGTCTCCTGTTTCCGTCGTGTCCCCAGTGCTTTCGGTGTCCGTGGCTAAAGTCCTGTCGGTAGTTGGGTCGCTGTTCGTGGTTCGTATGTCGTCGGTTGTCATCCCTATTACCCCGGTTTTGATCCCATTGACTAGTCCGTGTTTTTGCCTCTAGTGCCGTTGCCAAATCAAAATTTTTCATAACGCTTAAAAATTTCCGTAGTGTTTTTACATTTAGTACCACTTGTCCTGTGAGTAGTAATACCATTTCGTCCGTGCCCAAATTCGGTGTCAAGTGCTGTGTCTGTCCCTGCACTTGTACCCGTGTATTTTCAGTCTCGTCGTCTACGCGGTCTTCGTTGTCTTGTAGCTTAGTCCTGCGTTCGTCCTTTGTCCGCGACTCTGCATATTGGTCAGTTAATTCCGTGTGTAGTTCCGCGTGTGTTTCTGCAGTCTGGTCTGTTAACTCCGTTTGTTTCTCCGTGTGTGATGTCTTTACCTCTGTCCGCGACTGTTCGGTTTTGGTTGTTAGGTCTGTTTGTAGTTCCGTGTGTGTTTCTGCATTCATGTTAGTTACATCGGTTTTTAGTGCCGTGCATGTCGTCTTAATATCTGTCCGCCATTCGTCAATTAGGTTCATCATTTCCGTGTGTGCTTCTTTTTGTTCCTTACGAAATTCTTCCATTTGGTTGGTTAAATTTGTCTGCACGCTCATTATGAGTCGTATTAGGTCCTGGGTTCCGGCGGTTTCTGCTACCCTAACCTCCGGTGCCGTCGCCTGGTCCGTGTCCATGTCTGTCGCCTCCGGGTCAGTCTGCCTTGTCTCCGTCTCCTGGATGTCTCCTCCTGCGTCTAATTCTTTGTCCTGTGTCCTAAGTTCATCGTTTAGTGTCGTGATTTCTGCCTCAATTCCGTATATCAGTCCCGATCTCGTAATCCGTTTCATTGCTGGGTCCGTCATCTCTGCGGCCTGTCTTTGAACTTGTATGCCTGAAAAATAACAAAAACTGCGGGCCCCACCTAATCTCTGGATCCTGTATCCTACTGCTATTCCTGTCTAATTTCCACTCAATCTAGCCTTTTTTCAGCCCCACGTTGGGTTTGCCACGTATTATGTACCCCACCCCTCTACTTTTTGTGTGTTTCACCTATATTATACCCTTTATTTTATACTTTTGTAAAATGTGCACACCTAATGCACGCCCCTTGTACTTGCACCGTTTGGTTGGTTCTTTTATAAACTATTTAATGTAATGCCTCGACTATTTAAAACTCTTAATCTCAGGTTATTCAACTGCTTATAGTGGGTTTCCGTTATAAGTAGTTGTGTTAAGTCCAACCAACGTGCACCCTTTTGTTTTACTACTAAAATTGCTACTCTACTTTAGTATATGCCAAAATTTCTAATTATATCAAAGTTACTATGTGCCAAATTAAATTACAACCAAATTTTATATGACTAAATTTTGACGTATTAAAGAATATGATTTAAAACTCACCTGGTCTATACTCCGTCGATGCCTTGCTGAATCCTGGCACAAAATCCTAATTACCGTATACGTCTTCACAATGATGTTCTGGAATTTCCGTGCTGCTTCCAGGTGTCCTCGACTATTTACTGTTCCCCAATATCTGAAATGATTAACCCAAATTTAGAATTTAGAAAATACCGTGTTACAACTTCCCTTGTACTAATCTCCAACTCGTATCCTTGTTTCCGCTCAATGCTCCTGCTGTCTTTAACCCGCTCCAATATCCAACTTTTAATCTATATAACCACTCTCGATGACCTTCTAACTTTTAACCACACTCCAATATCCAACTTCTAATCTGTATAACCACTCTCGATGACCTTCTAACTTTGATCCACACTCCAATATCCAACTTCTAATCTGTACAACCACTCTCGATGACCTTCTACCTTTAAGACCACTTTCCAAATCCAATTTCTAATCGTCGCACAATCACTACTCTTCCCTTTATATTTCCGATGCTTGTATCTTTTACCACTTTTCAATTAAACTCATTTTAAACAATTACTTTTATTTTCTTTTTAAAATATCTGAATACAAATTAGCACAACTCTGAAAACACGTCTTTTACAAAATTGGTTCGAAAATAATCTGCTTTGTTTACTCTCTAAGGCGACCATGTTAATTCTCTACTAGCCTACTACATCTTAAAGTTCATAACAAATAACTAAGTTCGTGTCGCACATACCATAGTCCATGTCTTTAATACAATTTCATAATCACATTAAATTCTAATATATGTCCTAAATCTTTACATTCCACCAATCACATTTTACGTTGTTATAACTAATAATTTTGAGTTTACAAATATTGTCCAAAAGTTGATTCTTATAGAAAATGAAACCAAAATAAATTATACTTGACCCTGGATGCATGTTGATAGTGAACATTCATAGACGCATCCAGGCTTTTGGACGGCAAATGTACTTTCAAAGGCTTTTAAAATTCAACTCGGTATAAACCCTTGAGCATTTCACATCTTACTACGCCACTTAGTCATTTTAAAATTTCCTTTTGGCACTTAATTTCAACTACTATATTTGAATGGTATTTTAGTATACATAAAATA